>SMLS01065514.1:0-47857 GCA_004785975.1 Popillia japonica
TTTTTTTTTTACTTCACCAGGGGTACCAGTCGCTGAATTCTTGATGCCACTACTTGATATTTTAAAAGGTGATTTTTGTAATTCCAGCTTGAAATTTATCGGTGTTACGCCGAAATGAATGTAATTATGTGTGGTGTATGTTTGTGATGGGTTTTACAATAAATTTTGAGGAATACAATTTTAATTTGGGGTTTTTATTTTTTCCTGTGCACGTCGTTTGCCGGACTATTTCTTTTTTATTAATTTATTTATGCTAATTAATTAATTAATTTAATTAATTTACTCAACCTATCTAAGGAGATAGTAGTAAACAATAGGAGTAAAGTAAGTAGATATTATTGTTAAATTATTATATATTATATAATACGCTTTAAGAAACTTAACACAAAATATTTTACATAAAACGCTGATACTTAGAAAATAAATGTGAATTGAAGTATTCAGAAAGAAATTGAGATTCAGAAATTATAAACGTAGCTGTGTGTGCCTTACGCATTTTATTTTTGTGAATAAAATAAAAATTTAATGCAAATTTTAGAATTTCCCAAGCTGTAGATTGTGAGATTCTTATAAGAAGGTTTGTGTGCTTTCACAACTCTTTTAAGCTTAATTTACTATAACTTAATTTCAGAAATCTTGCCGTGAATATTGCAATTAACCCTTCATAGGCAATTCTCACGGAATCCTGGATCAAAAAGCAAAAGTAGTTAAAATGATATTGTTGCACATTTTTTGAAGATAATTGCTAAAGATATCGTTGTATTGTTGCATATCATACATATATAATACAAAAGCTTGAAGGAAATATAATAAAAAAATATATTGAAAAACACAGGACATGTCGTTAGATATTCCAATTCGTAATATTGTTTATTTGTAAATGTCACCGTAACGATTTGCTTCCGAATTGTTAGAAAGATCTCAACGTCATGCATTATAAACGCTTCCGAAGTCTTTTTGCCGAAAAGTCAGAAGACAGTGTATTTCGTCTAACTGATAGCTCCTCGAGTATTTCTCAAGTATCTTGATAGTTCCTGGCGACTTATTTACTCGCCGTACGAAAGTAATCTGATTCTTGGATCGCGAATTTTTGCATCGAAACGGGGGAAGACGAGTTTTTGGTGGCCGTTCGCGGGTAAGTACACATTCTGGTGCCAGACAGACTCACTCCGCGAGCCACACAAAGAGAAATCTGTCGCTTCTGTCTACGAACAGGGTAAGAAGTTTGACCGAAGAGATACACCCAAATAATAATATACCGTAGAAATTTATATGCGGAGAACGTGTAACGTATAATAAACTTACATTCTTGGTATCATAATGTATATTTCCAAATTTTACAAAAATTACAAACATATTTTTGATTCCAAAATGGAATAGATATTTATTGGGCAAATTTACTTTA
The DNA here is from genome assembly GCA_004785975.1 of Popillia japonica. Lineage (NCBI taxonomy): Eukaryota > Metazoa > Arthropoda > Insecta > Coleoptera > Scarabaeidae > Popillia > Popillia japonica. Next base: position 1,406 of record SMLS01065514.1, read on the forward strand.
GGTAAGTACTTTAAAATCACGTTAATTACGCTAAATAGGAAATTGAATGCTGTAAATATAGCAGTAAATGTATGATGAGCATGGGGATACTTGTCAAAACAACAAGCTAGAGTAAATACTTTTCAATGAAATTAAGAGTATATTTGTAGAATCATGTATGTATTTAACAACACATTTAATGTTTTATATTAGTTTGGCAAATCATATCACAAGATTTGTTATATACTCTGCAGAATTGCTTGCGCTCCTTGTTACTACTTATATTTCCCTGTTTTCAATAGGGATGTTAGAGTTTTTAATGCAAAATTTTATTAATATTGACGTATTTTCTCTAGAAAACTTATAACCACTACCTTCTTTTTACAACAGCTGAGAGCTCGGCCTCAATCGTCAAACTTATCGTAAGAGAAACATCAACAGCGGAAGAAAAACATAATAAAAAACTGTCAGGGGTCAACAACACAAGATTAAGGTTATTGCGCAAGCTTACTGTTGTATGAAAGTTTCCTATTGTAAATTTATAAGTAAAAAAAGGTTCAAAAGTAAACGCTGTCAACTCCCCGTTCATTTATTTTGATGTTTTCGAACTTTTCTGGAAGTTTGGCGTTCCTCCGCAAATAAGACCACTCTTACTGAAAAGTTAACGAAGTTACAGATAATCCTAATCGCAGCAATGGACTAATGCCTACAACTACAAGTTTGTTCCCACTGCAAGAAAAAAACTAGGAATATTTATACTACAGTTTTGTTCCTGTTAGATGTTCCGTACGTCCAACTTTGAGTTGTTTTTAAAACTTTCAGCAACAGCTGACTAGCTTCGGCTAACCTGCAAAAAGACAAATAAATGACAGTGGCCACAAGAACAACCCCACAAAAGTTTTTAACATATGCCCATATAAATGAAGTAGCCCGCATTGATGAACACACAAGTAAAAGCTCATTATAAGTTACCATATAGCTAAAGTACAAAATGATTATATTATCGCTGAAACTCTTACAAAATTCTACAAAATGGTGTTGAAACTATGATTCCAGACTTAACAACAAAGTAGAAAATACTTCACAAGGACTGGATGATTTTATTCTGATATATACCTAAAAATTCTGAAGAAATGTTATTTTGGAAACCTTTGAAGACACACATAACTGTAATGAAAATCTTCAACTTAGTGGTGTCTGAAAATCAATTTAATTGGTAGAATGAATTAATATTGCTAACGGCAGTGCAGATGCTATTACTGGCAAATATCATTAGTCATCAATCTATAAATAGCAGTCCAGATAAGCGTCAGCAGTAAAAATATGGTTCTGACTCGAAGTCCCGGCCTTTCAGACTTAAAATTATTTCAAAGAGTTTATGATGCTCTTGTTTAAAAGCGCTAATTAAGTGTACATTTTACTTCAGATAATGTTTGTGACAATGCCTCCAGTTTATAATAAAGTTGAAGTCAAATTAACCCAATATTCAGAATAAGGATTGAATGATACAGGCAGATAATTATTGCTTTCCTGCAATTCATGATTTTTTATGTTCAGAATTTAGGATTTTTATTTAAAAAATATTTTTCAGTATGAGAAGCGAGGCTAAGTTAGTTTAGCAATCTATTCTCGATAACCATCGGAAATTTACATCACACTCAGCTGACTTTGACGATGTTATTTACTGACAAAAGAAGATCACGAACCCAGAAATTCAAAAATGAAACTTTGGGGATAGATAGAGCATATCTAGGTATGCTACACGCATTTTTTTTTCTGCCGGCGTTCACTTTTAAGGGGTAAAAACCCTCCATCGAAAATTAGCGGATTTTCAGTTTTCTTCATATAACTCCCGTAAAACAATAGATAGAAGGTAGGTGTAAATGCAATAGTTGCAGGATATATCAAGATCTGTCAAAATGCGTGACTACCATATATACAGGGAATTCCAAACTTAAAAATTAACATATCCTTGGTTCTATCTAACAGAACTTCGTATAATATGTTATAATACATATGTTATGTTATTGAATAGTTTTTGCATGGAATGGTCTCAATCCCGCAAGTTAAAAAACTATGAAATTAGAAAATATGTAAAACACATATGCGTGTACAATACGAATTTTTGCTACAAAGTTAATATAATTTACTGTGTACCTCAGCGGTGCTGGTAATAAATCTAAATGAGACATGATTTGTTTGATAATAACATCCAAAGTGCTGAATAGAATATATGTATATGTATGTATGTACATATATACATATGTATGAAGCAATTTATTCATTTCATTTAATGACTAGCTATAGTAAGGGGAAGAAAGTTTAGTTTTTTAGACTAAAGTTATATCTTAATCGATTTTATTAAGGGATAACAAATTTATCAATCGTTTCAACATTTTAAGCACAATAGAAATATTGATTGAAGTACATTAAGATAATTTATATGTGATTAGTTATAAAGTATAAAATATATAGGACATCTCTATCGACAACACTTTCACTTCTAACATCTTTCGGTCATATCTATTACCTAGTGAAAGACTGGCTTGTGAATAATTATCCTCTGTGTAGATGAAATTCTTCAAAGAAATGTTTTAAACATAGAAATTCGTTCCACCACGCGCATCGTATAATGTCCTGGGCACCGCATATGCAACAGCTAGCAGGATGTATAAAGTCATGTTGTCTAAAAGCAAAATCTACCGAATTTTCGAACTTATTCGTGTATTCGCTTTTATATCAAACGTATATAAACGCACATACATCGTGATATTACCTGATTTAGGAGAGATTTAGATTTGGAGATTCGATCACAACATAGGAGAGTACCAAAACAAAACGGTGTCTAAATGTAGGACCAGGAAGAAGTATTGCAACGACAAAATAATAAAGTAGAACATGAACAACATGTACGACTACCTCAAATTGAGGCAAGAGCAGATATGGAAATCGGAAACAATAATTTATTGTTAGACACATTTATCTTTAAAGGACGTGTACTAATCTTTCTAAAAATTAGAATTTCTTATTAGCTAAGTGCAATTCTGCGCGAGATAATAAATTGTACAAATAAGCTGTTTTGTAGAGATAAAATTCGCTGCAATAGTACTGTGTTTATAAAATTTACATTTCTTAAAAACTCCATTTGTTTAATATAAGAAGACGATTATTTCGCATTTGTTCCAACACTAATAATCATGAAGGCTGTGAAGATATTTTCAATCTAGAGCTTATTTTGATTAATGTCGCTTCAATGTACAGGTTTAGTTATAAAGAAAAACTATAACAAGATTGTTAGGGGATATGAATACTATTATTTGGTAGTGGCGGTGTGCTTATTTATAGATTACATTGGATTCCTGGTGGGTTGATCATACTTTCGTCCAGTCGTTCTCATACAAACAAACTGTTTTGGTTGTTCCACATCTAGTAGAACGATACCTGATTGATTTTGAAGATAATATCACTAAAACTCTTGTAATCTGAATCATATGTCTTTCGGTATGTATTGCAAATTTTTTTATAAAAATCTGAAGAGGGAAAGAGGAAGACCCGGAGAGACATGTGACCGAGTGCTTGGGAAAAACCTAGTACAGAGAGGAAAAAACACGGCAAGAGACTAAGGAACTTTCAGTAGGCACAAAAACTAGAAAGCTTTTTGTTGTATGGCAACACGATGTGTGTGTCAGATTATGAGTAATTGATTTATGTCAAAAATGTCAGAGACATATTAATAAAAGTTATATTATAAAATTATGTTTCATTAAATAACATAACACTTTCACAGACCATTGAAATGTATTTATACCACCAAGTGTAGATAGGAATTTTTTGATAATATACTGTATTGCTTTCCACGTATGAAAAACAATTAAATAAAAAAAAAAGTTCTCAGAGTAAATTTTGGTCCGGAGGGGTGTTCACGAGTTTAAGCACTGGTGTATAATGAAATAAATCAACAAATATAAAAATCACCTCTCTCAATAAGACAAACAACTCAAAAGATAAAACAATTTTATTATAATTCATACAGAAAACAATAAAAAAATATTTAGTATTAGATCACCAATACTTAATTTTGTTCAATAAAACATGTAATTAATCAAAATGTACCTAGTTTCTAAAAATTAAATTATTTAAATTGACATTTCTAAAGATATTTTTATTTCTTATTAGTAACGACCTCTATCGCTAGTATTAACAACAATTTTTAAATTATAAAAACTACTTTATCGACCGTCTCTTATTGGTTTGAATATTATTTCTAGGTCAACATAATTTTCGGATTCGGCGTCATTGTCAATCTTTTATATAATAGTACTATTATTTTAAGGATTTATTTAATTAAATATCTAGAATCGAAGTTTGAAATTGGTATTTAGTGAAAAATAAATATCGGAATGGATCAAAAGATTCAACAATTAATGAACAGGAAAATTCTAATCTTACTTTCGAAAATAAACCTCTATCAGGAATTACAGCCTTGGGAAATGCGAATACAAGGAGTAGATTGGCCAGTTCTAGGTTTTGGAAAATAAAGTAATCATTAATAAATCAATTCAACATAAAAAACTTTCAGATACAACTCATACAAAAAGTGTTGGCGTCCTTTTTTTAGAAGAAAATCACAACCAGTTATCTTGTTGATGACCAAAAACATATTAAACTCAGTTATTCAAATTTTTCTCAAAATGATATCGAATCGAAGATTTCCATTGGCGAAAATGGAAAACAATTTTGATACTGACATCTTGAAGGAAAATAAAAACCAATTTTCCTTAATTTAATTTTTTATAACATTATTAAATTATGTTTTCAGACACCTATTTTAACATAATATTTTACATTAATTGAAAACAGTTGGCCGATACAAAAATTTATCTCGAAGACATTACTCTGGTAAGAACTTGTTTACTTAATTTTATGCATTTCTATCGGGATGCTCAAATTATTGTTTAATTTTGACATAAATAAATTAGATTTAGATTTTTCTTAATAATTAATTAATTTCTATGCCCTCCAACCTAGTTTAATCTATCTGCTGCTCGGTCTGTTGCTACAATCCGACTGTCCTTGTCACATTGTTCCGAACAACAGCTAGATCTCCCCGAAGTTTTCCAGCTGGTCTAAAATACTTAATTTCTATCTAACCCTTTGTACAAGTATTTTTTTAAATAAAATAGTGCTTAAATTGTCTCTATACAATACATATGTAGATATACATATATGTATGTATAATCTCATTCTTTTCTTCTCAGGACACCGAGATAATATAGTGTTTTTGAGACTGATTCACGTGGCTATCTTATTAGATCGATAAAATAATGAAATTATAAATGTATGTATTTCTTTGCTCAGTCTAGAAATATTTCAAAAAGAATAATTTTATCGCTATCCATATATGTATATAATATATCTTCAAAATCTTGAAGCGTTACATTCGGAGCATGTTTTACTGAAAACAAATTACACTGTTGCTATGATTTACGTTATTAACTTTGTTAACTACCTACTCCGATATGAAAATACGCAAACATTTCCAGTGCATGTTATTGTTTTACAAGAATCTGCCTTCATAGGAAACATGTAAGCACACCAGTATGATAACTCTCATTTGACCCAATTATCCACAAAGAGAATTTATGTGTCATAAGGTAGGTGGAATAGGACGTAGAGCATGTTATTTAATATACTCCACTCCAATATAAAATATACTATCGATTAGTCTATGTCATTTGCGACCTTTATCCACCGTCTCTGTTAGACTTATTGTTTCCGCTAGGCCATCCTAATGTCAAAGTAATTTAATATTTTCTCAATCTACCGAACATATCTAAGTGACGAGTAAACATTTAAAATAGACTTAAGGAACAGAAAAAAAAAACGCACCGCGCCGCTTACAGCTTTCATTAGAACAAAACCAATATATCATAAGTACATCGGATTGGAAGATCAAGGTCAGAAGCTATGTAACTTCTAAGACCTAGACATTGAACACTATTGACCCGTGTAAATACGTGATACAACACATTATTGCAGTGTTACAAATCAATATGGAAGCAATTATTGTTTGTATAAATATAAATATAGATTATGACTAATGGATCTAAAATCGTAAGTGTAGTTGAAGACAATAATGAGTTGCAATATGCGTCAATCGATAATAGATACATATGTACTAATACATATTTTCACAATCATGTCTATTGCGTTAGATACTATGTATGTATATCTGTATATCTAACACATATTACTTTTAATGCATAAAATGTACAAAATTTTGTTTCTAATTAATTAATCAATATACTGTTCAGAACTGTAAGTCTCTATGACATAAAAAATAATTATATGATGATTCCAATACTTCAATACGATAAAATATATCAAATTCCAGGTTAAAAAAGTTCAACTTCGAAATGGAATGTCATAGACTAAAGAAAACTAGGATTTCTATTATAGCTTATAGAATTTCCTGGTAGAAACTATTTCATCCCCGAGATGTATCCTTCAATTTGTTTTAACAGGAATCAAAATCCATAAACTAATTTTAAAAATTAGTTTCTAGTGTATACTACTTTTGCAGTTACAAACGTATTACGGAAAAAATTTCAGTAAATATCATAATTGATATAGAATATCGCTGCATTACATTTTGCATGCTAGTGCATATCTTACTCGTAATTAAAATTTACGCCATGGTTTGGCAATTTATAGAAACTCTATTTACCTTATTGAAACACTAATGAATTCATGCCTTTCAAAATCCACATTTCTAAACGACACTGAACCTACGAACAAAGGAAAACACTAAATCATCAACATCCAAATATGCTGCAAAGATGGATCCTTTAAACTAATGTGGAATATATTATAAAAAATAAACTAAATCTTTCTAATAGAATACCTTGTTTAGTTAGAACTACAAGTTATCCAAATAAATGATGGGAGAAAGACTCCTGGTTAGAAAATAGAGACGCTGAAAGGACTGAAAGTCGACTCATACCTCAACACCACTTTAATTTCAAAACAACATAAACGCTGAAATTGTTATAATCGTACATGAATTCTTCGTTTTGATCTAACTACCATCGACAACAATAAAAATCCGTGTCATATAAAATTATGTATTGTCTCTTACAACGGAAAGAACAGTTGCTATAAAAAGGGTTTTCAGTCTAAACGCTAAACTGTAACAGAAACTGCTTCAAAATTTTACTTTCTTTTACTAATTTATTGTAAACAAAATCTTATCAATACTTGACAAAAAATATGTAAACATTAAAAAACTCTTTAACAATGATGTTAACAATTATTGACTTATGAATTCGTATTTGATCAAGAGAAATGATTCTTTAGTTGTGCACTGGAGACGATTTTACCATTGCGTTGTTTTAAAGATAATATAATAATAAAATAAATATAATTTTCTCGAGTTAAACTATGCTACATTTTTTAAAACAAAGATTAAAAAGGAATAGCACGATGTACATAAGTCATATTTGATAGCTGATTTGAATTTAGAGGGCAGCACTGAGACGGTAACTTTGTAAACAAATGATCGACTTTCAAATGAATATGAATATATATGTATGTAAGGTATTCATATTTATATACAGGCTTTTCCACGCAACCTGTTCATTAGAAGTTTTCTGTGTTAACGTCTTAGAACAGTTCTGAAAATACGTAGGGCATAATAATGCTACTTGGTGAGTAAAAATAAAATGTTTACATGAACCATCATCATGAACCACTTCCGGTTATACCGAAAATCATAACCAACTTTGATATTTCAAATCAAATATTATATTTTTTATTGTTTTTTAGATCCCTGATGGGGTGTTATAACATTTTGTATTAAGGTTCCTTATAACAAAGTGTAACCGTTTTTGACTTGTTTTAATTTTTGTGAAATTTATGCATTTTCAAGTGGTTAACTTCTAAACAGTTAACAAATCTCTTACAGGGTGTTTCGAATTTAATGCTTATTTAAATAATTTTCAAATAAGGAAAAATCGATTTTTTAATGCAACACTGTGTATGTGAATACACCATACTATGTAAGTATAAGATACACATTTTACATTAAACAGCTGTACGTGTCCCTATTGTTTTTCTAAATTGAACAGTATTAGTAGTAAGCCTGGCAAAATGAATTCTAAATAGTTTTGGAATTAGACAAAATTTATTAAGTCGGATTCATCAAACAAAATAACAAATATACATTAACAACAACATCAACAAGAAAGAAAATTAAATAACAAATTACAGTCAAACAACGCTTTCCCAGTGCTATTCATAAATGGTCAAAATAATGCCCGTTCCGATCTAAACAGAACATAATTCTTCTTCGCAACTCTGTTGTAGTGGCTTTTCTTACATTGTCAGCGTTTAAGTTTCGAAAACTGTCCCGTACTCTGTTTATAGGGTATTCTCTATTTTGCACAGGAGACGCGTGAACTTAATTTTTTATTTGACTCCATAAATAAAAATCAAGGGGAGCATCTGGGTGGCCGGCACCAAGGTCCATTGCGTCCGATCCACCTATCCTCAAAAATATTGGTTAGTTTCCGATATAGGTACATACTTCTTGCAAAGAATGAGACACCCATTTGAAACCAATATTGCAGTATCAGATTGCGTGGTAGGATATTCAAAAATGGCACTGGCAGTTCCCTTAGCAGTTGGAGATAGCTGATGCTTGCTAAATTTTCGTTATATACATATTTCGCATGCAACGCGGTTGTGTCTGTCGCGATAATTTTAGATAAAAAATTGGGATCTTCTTGTGCTTTCGTTAAAATAAACTCACAAAACTGGATTCTTCTATTTTGATCTCCTGAATAAAGGCCGATTTAAAAGAATAAAGATGCATTTTATTTTTCTTTAAAATCCTATGTATTCATGTATGTACATGATATCCCTAAATCTGCAGACGCTGCCGGTATAGAACAGGTTGGATACTCATGAAAATATCCCAAAACAACAATTTCGTCACCTTCATCGCCAGTAATCGGTTTTGGAACTGTCTCGACTTGAATAGCAAAGCAAATAAAATTCAATTCTATTCATTTGAATTTAGCTTCATTCATTGGTGGTAAAAGTGGATATCTTTCATTAAAAATTCGACATGTCCTTCCAATAATTTGAAGAGACCAACCATGAATATAAAATAAATTCAGAATATCTCTATTACAATAAATATTTAATTCTTCTTGCTTGAAATAATTTTTGTGACGATTTTGACACATCAGATTTTCTTGTCATGGCTTATTACCACAATTTTTCTTAGTAATCCTCAATCTAGAGAATAACCATTACTAACACATCAATATAATACCTAAACCTGCAGCGAATTTACAGTTACATTCAAAATTATGTTTATATGTATACTATTAAAATACATTAATTAAAGATTATAAATTACGATTTAAAAAAAACTTAGTATCTGCATTTTTTTATTTAAGAAGAGTACTTTATGTACTAATTGTAGATATGCATACAATTGTAACAAATAATTTGATAAATGTACTTACATACATACATATGTATGTATGTCCATACATATTTCATTTTTTTTACACAACGAAGTTCTGCCGGCGGATCTAATGCATGCTATGAATATGATTGGAGCACAATGTCACAGCTTGGAAAACCTACGTGCAAGCATTCATGAAAGTACAATTTTTCATTATGTATCTTATGATCATTTCCCATGAATTAGCCTATGCCTGTGTGACTGGTATCATGTACGCTTTTAATTGCATATTTCATAAAAATCTAGACTTCTTTACTACTTTAACTTTAACAACATCAATAATTTATTTCGAGCAGTCTATTATCAACTACTACGTAAAATAAAGTATACTTACTATTAAATTCAATGTTGTAATTTACTATTTGAAAATTTACAGTTAAAGTTACACTTTTGGCTACATATATTTGTCTATAGTTAACTAGTTTCTAATGTTAGATATAATTGTGTATGAGGAAACTGTGCTTGAGAATTGTATATACATACTATTCGAAGAAATTATTAGAATCAAGGCTAAATTATAACATGCACGCTTGTAGTTTTAAATGGAAATTGGACAGGAACAGATGGTCGTGCTCAATAAACTCAATTAGATCGTTTCATAAGAGAAGTAACACAAAAGCATATTAATTTTGGATACATTGCCTTTTGCAGTTGCATAGCAACAGCAGCATTATACCTATGTATTTACCCAAAAAACTGGTGAAAGTTGTTCCACTTGTTGGTGGAAAATTTGAAATCACTCAAACTTGTCTTGGATAATTTTTGACAAGAATGAATATAAACACACAATTATTAGTGCAATGTTATGGTTCAAATATAATTTGCCACTTAAATAATCTGTATAATAAAAGAAATATTATTTTAAAATATAGTGTATATTTATAGAATACTAAATAAAGTATGCATCATATAAAGAAGGAAGGCAAAATGTATGCTAAGCTAAAAAGATTGTTACATAAAAAGTGTGCTTCTTTTACGACTTACGATCCTGACGGACATCGACTGAACATATTTTTATTTCTGATGAAATTTTTGTGATTTCAAGTATAGTCAGCTTGTATAATATGGATAAATACTAGTAACTCCAAACAGGAAAACTTTTGATTAATTCCGGACACCTGTTTCGACGACGGTAGGACATCATAATCAGCCGAATGAGTAACAGTTTAAAAAATTAATATAATAAACTGAGATTCTTTCTGAAACTTCAGTTTATTTAACGGTAAGTTGACTAATCTCTTAACTAAAAAATGAATCGTCGATATTTTATATTGATTACAATAATTAAAATCAGGTGGAATAAATTTCTTCATGTTTGATTCTTTTCTGCGGATGTAAATTTCTAATCTGGGTTGTACATTTCTAATAACTAAAATTTCTGTAAAGGAAAGCTCGTTGTGTACTTCTTGTTCTGCCGTCAATTTTTGTTTAATCGGGAATAAATATTTGCTAGTACCAAGCAGCGCAAATACATATACAGTGAAACCTGCCTAAGACGGACCCTTGATAAAACGGAAAACTGTTTAAGGCGGAAAATTTTCATAGTCCGGAATCGTCCTCGTAAAAAAACATAGCAACTGTACCTCTTTAAAACGGAACCTGTTTAACGCGAAACCGTACTAATAAATTTAGACCAAAAAGTATTGTGAACCTCCATAAAACGGAATCGGTTTCCACCATAAATAACAGAGTTTACATACTTCAAATGACCGGCAACGGTCCTTGGCTTGATTTACGATTAGAAAACAGACCATTTCTGACGGCCACCTATGAAGGAAACACTTTGTCTATTGAAAAATGTATCACACGTGTGGATTACTAGTTAAAACGACTCAATAGGAAGACGGAATACAAAGGGAATACACATAGTTGTGCACACATGTTCGATCTTTTGTCGGACGTTGATAAAGTAACGTTCATACATATATTTATATCAATAAAATAAAATAGGTATGTATGTATAAATGTGTTCCTTTTTCTGCAATATGATCTAGATACTTGCCTATTTTGTCTTAGAACTTTAGCAAATTCGTTAAAATTTTGGAATTTCACGCGTTGGTATGCTTTAGATTGGACGGTTGAATGAAACATTAGAATTTCATATTTTAATACATATGTATAATAACCTGAGTAAAACGGAAACCTGTGTATAAAGGAAAATATTTTGGTCCCAGTCGATTCCGTTTTAAACAGGTTTCACTGTACATACATATCATCAACTTACCTAAACCACATTCCAGTAGTTACACCAAATATTCCAAAGTTTCTGGTATAGACACACTCGAATAAAGTGAATTTCAATTTATTTCAATGGAGTTTTGAACAGTCAAGAATAAATAAAAATTCTTGTGATTGAAGTTATGGAAGTTTACCTGCCAGTGACTCTCATAAGTAGAAGAAACAATTTTTATTAATTGTGAAAAGCGGCATTAATACTAAGTTTCAAGCAAATTTTACTTTAAAAATATTATTTCGATACAATCCTTGCTATTGTCTTTCGTCCTTTAGAGATTGAATTAAGAAAGAAATGTACACTCATGGAAAGTAACGATTGGACAGTTTCAATACGTTGTTATACGGAAACTGTCCAATCTTTACATTCCATGAGTGCACGTGAAAGAGCAAGTTTCAAGGAAGATTGGCCATCAAAAATAGTATTCTCCATATATACATATTTACCAAAGACTCTTGGTGGAATTAAAAAATAGTCGAAATAGCATGTTGCATTAACAAAGAGCATTAATACCTGGTTCGAAATCAATGTGTCCATGTTACGTATACAGGATAATATGGCGAATAGACTTAGATCCTTCAATCAAAAACAGGAAAGCACTAGTAGTACTCACGTTGTTAAAATTCTGGTATTAGAAAACTTCATTATCGTCTAGTACGAACAAGGCAGCAAGGCGCATTCGCTATACGCCCATTCTTATTCTTAAGAATCGAATGGAGATATGTAAATAACTAGGTATAAAGTCATGTTTGAAGTTGATAATATTTAGATAGAGGAAATGATTATTCCAAAGTGATTTATGAATTACTGTACAGAACAAAGAAATGAAAAGTAAGTATTTTTATGATAGTTACTGGTTAGGATTATTGCTAACACTTATAGAGATTTATCCAACTTTTGAACAATATGAAGATTTTATTATTATTGTAAATTTTATACATTCCCACAGATTTATGCATAACACCCATTTAAAAAACATCCCGCATTTCCTAATTAAATGTTACAAATATTTATTGTAATAAATAGGAAGTAGATCGATAGGCACAGTGTATTTTTCAGCCGGAAATCCTACTGATAACTAGAGTATGTATATGTATGTATATTCATAGGGAGACGAAAGAAACCAGAACGCTTGAAACGACTTCCCAAGTATTTATTACACAACATTAAAAGAACAATACCAAATGAATCCAGAGAAAGACCTATACAATAGATATTGTAGTGCGTTAAGTGGTAGTTTAAATAATTAATATTTTCGTTTAGAAGTGGAAAAAGTATCAGCAACATAAGATAAGTACATAAAGTTCAATGCTAGTATGCATATGTACGGAGTTTTATGGCAGGCTTAACACGATGTTGTACAGTAAACGGTTTAGAAGCTGGCCCATGTTGTTTGAGTGCTTTTCAAAAATTCATAGAAAAACTTGTGATGGATCGAAAGAAATGAGCAAGAGCCTCTGTCATCACTGACATTGTAGTTGCGAAAGTTCTACAACAATCGCAAGGCGTAGCACATGAAAAAGAATACGGAACATCTAGTGATAATAATGACAATAAAATGAAGCATAAATGCTCAGAACTTGGGTTTATGATATTGAAGAGAGGTTGCTGCTTGTTCAAGAAGAAAATAGCAGCCACATGCAACATTTGCAATAGAAGTAATATTTTCAATACATCCTATTTCTGTTTATACAAACAGATATTTTTAATTTTTAAATTACTCAAGGGTTGATAAAAATGTCAAGATTGTGAATGTCGAGAATGTCAAAATGCCATTTACTTTTGAAAAACTTTATACGCTAAGTACTGTGAAATGAAGTCCGAACACCTACGAATTTGAATAAATATCTCATTTGTTACGTATAATTAAATTTAAGTTGATATTTAAAATTTGTCTACGACATACTTTATACATCAAATAATACACAGGATTATATTGTTCAACAAACCCTATCTACGAATTAAAATGGTCAGATAATTCCGGTTTATTTCTGCCTTCTAAATTTGGTTTAATGAATTTGTTAATTCTTTGTTATTTGTTAGCCTTTTTGGAGCCAATTTTTTTTAAAAGAACGAACCAGCAATTCGGTATAGGGTTAAAATCGGCGCTATTGCCTGATCTTTGAAGAAGAACTATGCGGTTTTTTCAATAAACTCTTTTGCCTGAAGGAAACAAATCAAAAAATATAAATTATGATGTAACAAGAAACGACACAGATTAAAGATAATACAGAAATTAGTAGCAATTACCTTTTTTGCGCGATAACATGGTGCAGAATCGTCTTGGAAAATGCAAGCGTTTGCGCACGGAATTTCAGTTTAATGAAGGGTAATAATAATTTTTGTTGTAAAATATCTATGTATGTAATTATGTATCACCTACTGTGTAACGACGCGACTGTGTTAGCAGTAGTGCAACTCCAAACCATTACACTGCACTGGTCGGAAACTTGGTGATAAGTTTAAGATATTTTTGTTAGATTTTCTCCATCTTTTCTACGTCTTACAAATTTAATTCCATCCGTTGGATGTAAAATAAATTTGGATTTGTCCGAAAATATTATATGCTCATGCGTTCTAGTAACCGGTCATCCCTTGCAGTAGTGGCATACTTCTTACCGCTGCTTTTTTTCCATCGGTACATCATGTTTCTTTATATTTCTTTGACAAATCACAAGCATTTGACACGCTACACCTGACTGGACTTGCTATCGCACGCATCGATAAACTCTCCTTACTTACAATTAGAGCGCCAATAACAGCTTTTTGTTTACAAGTAAGCTTCGAAAGTTTCGCCATTTATGCGTTGCACTGGAACACATTCCATGATAGATAAGTAAGTTAGTGAGGTGTGGCAGGTCTATACATTGTGGGAGGGAGTTCCCTTTATACCTGCTCTACTATAAAAATTAATTTACGCAATTAATAGTTGGAATTTTCGGTGTAATTCGAGTATTTGTTGGTGTCCGGAATTTATTTCACACTACTGTATACCGGTTCCGGCAGGCTTCTATGGTCATCCGATTTGCCAATATTGCACGAGCTCGTGAAGTTACTGGGTGACTGTCGCGATATACTGTGAGCAGTCTGCAGTATCTATTCACTATAACTAACTGTAACTAACTATAACACATTATTTATCACACATGTACAACGTGTAAAAGTCAATAATTATGTGTCTGAGCCTCAACGGGTGACAGCTGGTGTCCCTCAAGGGTCTATTCTTGGTCCTATACTCTTCTCTATTTATACCTCATTCTTCCCAACCGTATTAAAAACGTGTCGTTATCACTTCTACGCTGATGATACATTGCTCTACCACTCCTTCTTAATGAACGATAAAGATGAAGCGATACGGCTGATAAGTGACGATTTGAATGCCTTAGGCACCATTGCAGAACAACACTACCTGAAACTTAATCCATCTAAGTGCTCAGTAACTATTTTCGGTAGACGCCATACTCTCCATACGATTAGCGATGTAAAAATTACTATTAAAGATCAAGTTTTACCGATAGTTGATAACAGGAAAATATTAGGATTAAACATTGATAACAATTTACGCTTCACACAGCGGTTACCCGGTTTCTCTCTCTCTCTCTCTGTACTCTTACTGTAAGTTAAGGGTCTTATTCAATAATAGACATCTTTTCCACCAAAAGTTAAAGCTGCTCTTGTGCAATTTATTGGTGCTGTCCATTTTTGGTCACTGCTCTTCGGTTTACGGTCCTCATTTAACTAAATTTGAAAGTGATCGGCTCCAGGGAGTACAAAAATCATGTTTAAGATTTGTGTATGGGATTAGAAAGGAGGAGAGGATCTCACATACGTTGAGGTGGGCTGGATGGTTGAACATGAGCCAACGTCGGGAGTTGCATGCTTCCTGTCTATTTTTCAGGATCCTATCTACGTCGACTCCTCCATATCTTTCTGAGGGAGTGACCTATAGGACGGATGTGCACAATATTAATATCCGTCGCAAACACATAATTCAGACGCCACGGCACCACACTGAGATGTTTAAGAGAGGTTTCGCTTACCAAATTGGTCGTGTCATGAATTCTGTTCCTTTTGCTTACCATGGTTTACCTCTACCAACATTTAAGGCCAAATACAAAGGGTCACTTCTCTCTAAGTAACTAGCTGTTTAAAATTTGTGTAAATTTTATTTCATCGTGCCTCTCTGATGATGGCTACTCTTATCACACCAATTTTCTTATTTGCTTTTAATGATTACTTATCCTAGATATAATTAGTTTGTTGATTGTGCTATTTTCGGAATATGTATTTTATATTTTTAGGTGTACATTAATAGCAGACCATGTCTGACGTACACCTTTTGATGTACTAGCTTTGTACCTGCTATATATCAATAAAATGATTTATTATTATTATTATTATTATTTATCATACTTGCAAACGTTAAATATCCGTCCAAGATGCATATCATGATGAAGTGGCTGATAAAGGAACAGCCGCACATCTACGCGCCTATCTCCCAATTACTTGCCGCGCTTGTTCGTGCAATGTCGGGTGACAATAGGAGCCCGCCGGTACCTGTATATGTACATACATACACTATGGAAATAATTGACGAGCACACCCTGTATAATCGTAACGCGTGAAAATACATCCTCAAAATTTACGAAGCATCAAGGTTTGCTATATACGAGTCTATGCAGCGAGTTTCAACTTTTTCTATCGTTGCATTTTTTACTGAGCAGCTACGACAGATGGAACATGCCGTCGCCATGGAGACCGAATAGGGTGGGAGAAACCGGTCGTTTTTAGGGTCGTGTGAATATGTAGTTGTATTCGGTGTCAAATGGGAGATCGACCGCGCTACTTAAGCGAGTTTGAGAGAGGAATGGTTGTGGGGATGCACATGGCGGGTGTATCCTTCCGTGAGATCACGCGCTGTCTGGAGCAATCGTTGTCGGCTGTACAATGGGTATGGCGAGAATGGACTGAGGTGGGAAGTACGCACCTTCAGACCACACCACTCGAGGACCGCACCCTTCTGTTCTACGCTGTAATGTTGCGTACAGCAGGAACGGAAAGTGTACTCGCTATGTTAGAGGATGGACTGCGAGCACGCCGTCCGTTGCAGCGGCTTCCAGGCACGCACACGCTACGAGTGGGTCACTGCAAGGTATCGGTAGGTTGCCGAGTAGATGCACATTTTGTTTTCTAACAAATCAAGATTCGAATTAACTGTCGCTAGCGCGTGAATTTTGATTCGTTGGCGACCTCGTGAGCGTTTACTCGAGCAGTGCGTTTAATCACGCTATATCTACCACCAGCAGAGCATTATGGTATGAGGTGCCGTTACATATGCATGACATATGTACACGTATGCTGAGTGTATACAGCAGACGATGACGAGTCGTCGATACGTAGATGAGGTGCTACAACCCGTTGTGCTTCCCTACGTTCGGCGGTGCCCACACCTGTTATACATGCACGACAACGCTCCACCGCACGTCGCACGTGTAGTATCGGCCGGAATAGCACCGTATACGAATGCTTCTATGGTCCGCTCGTTCTCCGAATCTGAATTCGATGCAACACGTCTGGGCTATCGTTGAGTAGACTTGGAGGCGAATTGAGGCAGCATGGTGGGTCGTAATATTTCTATACTCTAGAACCACGCGTTTAGATTATACAGGTTTGCTGGCCAATTATTTCCGTCAGTGTAAAAATCCAAATAACGGTAGTAGCCAATCAAATTAACACAAAGTATGTTCCAATTTCGAAGTAAGGTAAGTGTAAATATCCAGAATTGAGTTGTTATCTGATAGAGTGAGACCGTCTACTCATCTGGCAGAAAGATTGAAGGTTTTGAACATGAAAACACTGTACTTATATTATCTAATTGCTACTAAAGATGCGTCATTTTATATTTTCCAAAGAAAAACCATGTTTCTGATATTGTCAATTATTTCTATTCAGCTCTGTATATGATGAACATAGTAAACATAGTTAATCCTAAAGAATATACATACATATGTATTTGAGGAATTTCTACGAAATTGTTACCTTAATGCAGCACTGGTTAATTAATTTATTTTTAATAGTAGATATTTATTTTGAAAAGAATTTATTTAATTTCACTTTTTTAGAAAAGATTACTAATTATACTGATTCCCTTACGGCGGATATCTGTATTGTATAATCATAACTCTTATTTTGATGAAACCGGAAATGTTGGAGAGAGTAAATATTATTGTTACTGATATCAAAATCTTTAACCCAGAAACGTTATTTATTAAAGCATGGAAATGGATATATACATATACTCATATATCTTCCAATTTTTACGAATTTACGTACTATAACAACCAGCGTCACTAATAAAAGCATTACTAAGCAATGTATTGCTCGAGTCGACGCTAATTACTCTTTTAAGCAATTTCCGCCATTCTTATGTGTATGCTAGTTTTAATAGCTCTATTAAGGCCTCTTATATTTCCGTTTTTTTTCTGCGTTACCATTGCGTACGAGACAACACGTTGCATATCCCAAGGAACACGTCAATTGCCTGATTTAGGATTCTGTGTTGAGTGAATTGTTAATACAGTGACGCAAAAATGTGGGCCGTTATGTCGATGAGCGTACTTATTCAACGTCTACCAATATCATTTATTGCGTAATTAATTGCCTGCTAATACTCACCTGCACCAATTACATTGTAATGGTTCATTTTCATACAATTTGCGGTTGATAGGATAGAGTAGATGTGCTAGTCGACATGTAAAAGAATATATAGAATTATAGGACCGTATAAGATGATTCACTGTACGAATTGCTTTGAAATACAATACATTTTAAATCGCTCTGATATCAGATTAATAATTTGAAAGATAAGACCAAGAACCACTAAAATATGATCATCCATAAAATTACAGATTTGGGATAATATATGAAAATAAAAAGACAAGTAAATCAATTTTTTGCTATTCTAATTTATTGATCATAAGTGAATTATTGAAATTCCAGCATTCAGGTTGCAGAATTCCTTATTCTTATTAGTATTATGTTATCTACAATAACTATTAACTTATTAAAAGTACGTCTGCAGGAAACTTGTCTAAAATTGACTAGAGCGAATTATGGAAATATTTAACCAAAGTTTGTAGTATAAAATATTTAATTGCGGAATATAGAAAAGGTGATAATGTGTACACTATATACAATATAAGCCCCTTCATTGTCATTTAAAGTATAGAATGCAGACTAGTGGTGGCTGCTGAAAGCTATAGTCACAATTTATGGATTCGCCCTTAAATTAATAAAACTCTTTCGATATGACTGATCTTTCACTGATTCCTCATTCACAAAGTTACTTTAATATTAGCGTCTGTCCATTTTCAAAATTTAAGGATTAGAAAACTTAATTCTAGGTGGTCACAAATATGTGGAAATTGTTCACTTCGCTCACTGGAATCATGCAGCGGTAAGCGAAACTATACGACAATTCTATCAATGGACGATCAACGTGATTTAGAAGCATGAAAGAAAAATTTGCCCAAAAATCAAAGAGCAAATACCGTAATACATGTTTACAAAAACTTGGCACCGTTTGTAGTGAAGAAGGTTCGCACTCAATTTTCAACAAGTGTTATGCAATATCCAATATAAAGAATATATGTACAACATAACTTCACGAAAAAACTGTGACTAATTAAGCCAAGAAAGGAATTAACTAATAAGAGAGAATATAAAATTATTTTACAAATGAAACGTTAAGAATAGAAACGGAACGAAATGAAAAAAAAAGAAAAGAGATAGAGGACATTAATGTCAATAGCAACACTTTTATGATGTTGGAAAAAAGTACAGGCAAAAGTTACAAGTTAGCATGTGACAAATAAACAGACGTTATTTTGTTTTCTGTGCTGCTAAATTAATTTGATATTAACCAAAATGTTTCCAAGTCGACTACATAAACTATAGTAGATATTTTAAAAACAAGTCCCAGATATATTTTTATTCCCAATAAAACAATAAATCAATGATAAAATTGTTTAAAAGTTTATGACAGCTATTTCAAACATTAGTAATCGCAAAAGTTAAACATTAATCATATTCTTCTCTCGATACCTATTCACACATAAACTCCGTTCTATGTCACTGCAGATAAAAAAAAATGGTATAATTTAAGTCTGTGTTTATGTGTAAGCTACATATGTCTTTTCTAAGATTTCGTAAACGTGGCAATATAGCCGAATATGGCACAAGTATAGATTCCCAAAGAAACTAAGGAATAAATGTTGTTGAATACAGATGGTGGTGCCACCTATGAAGTGTTTGCCAAGGAGTGGAGTTACCTTACCTTTAATTTCGACACAATCATACAGATGTCTGTTTGGGTAAAAGCAAGAAAAGCGATTTCTATCGCTATAGCGATGGAATATCGATTATATAGATGTCAGTAACAAAGTAAACTTTAAATGTTCTATTAAAATCCCATTCATCTTAAATTGTCTTAAATTAATTACGATTTATAGTTCAGACAAGTTCATTCCTATAATAATATCCTGTTGTAATTATAACTTACCCTTTACTTTCATTATTTCCTAGAGCTAAAGTTCAGCTGCAAATGTTAATAGCCTATGTATATTTTGCGTTAATATTAGCTTTCTCGTCAAATTTGCATTTTAAAAGTTTTTCTAAATTGTTCTATCAATAATATCACTAAAAAGAAAGCCACTAAATTGTATTATTACGTTATCCTACTTTCTCCAGCATCCTTGTGATTCTAAAATTGCAATTATTATTTTACGCAGATCTGCTTTGTATTTTTTTTTTATTGAAAATATTGTTCTTTTTATAACTTGTATTATTTTTTTCCACAATGCAATTACATTGGAACAAGTTATATAATATGTTAATATTGAATCCATCAACAAAAACCGCAGTGCTATTCGCCAAATTTATATTTTGAGAAAAATTTCCAGACGGCTAATCATTTGAATTTTGCTGGACATTTTTATCGGTTAACTTTATACTGTAGCTCTCGTGTGAAATCAATGTATTAGTGTCAGTTTTATATAGTGCAGAGGATTTGTGGAAGCAACCTGTTGCTAAGAAATATTTTACATCATATTCATTATTTGATTATTTTTTTAAAAAGTTCTTTAGGGGCGTTAGATCATCAAAAAATGAATTTAGCGATACTCTATAAGGTATGTTGAAAAATACTAGAACGCAAACGGACATAACCAAAGTCCGTGATGGTGCATGTTCAATATAGCTTGCTTTTTCTGTATAGACAAACTTTTACAAGAAAATAGTTTAAAAAAAACTGATTTGATTGTTTAAACACAGTAGAAGCACAAAAAGACAATACAAAAATATTTAGCAAAAATATTGACTCAATCATCTGTGTGTACAATATGAATGAACGAATTTAACGAAAATCTATAACGCATGTCGAAAAATACTAGAGCAAAACTACAAATAAAAAGTTATTTTATTTCATTCAGCAATATTACTAATTAATTAATTAAACACAGGTAGAAAATTTCAGATTCTCCACAAACCATAATATGATTTCTTCCATATACGGAACAATTCTAACCAGCAACCAGATATTGGTGCTAAAATTCAGATAATCTTCTTTACCAGAGTTTTAGTTTGGGATTATATGGTTAGCTGTTAATATATTTTGACCGTGCAAATACTAATCCGTATATATATAATATTGTGTGAGGTGTTATGGTACACTTTTGCAAAATTCCATCATGAAACTGTAATTCTGCACCGATTTTGGAACTGAAACTCAAGAAAAATGAGGTATATGATGCATTTATATGTGCAAGTTGTCCAAGTGTCGAAAGATATTATTAATATTTTAACAGGATAGAAGGCATCCTCAATCCCAAAAAGCAACAAAAACATCGAAACGGTAAACAAAGTCAGATGATTGTTCTTAGTAGATTATCATTGATACAACTGAGAGGTATGGGTTACATTTTGCGCCTTGCTAGTTTCAAAATAATGCAACAATAAGTTTAATTCAGCAAAGAGGGTAATTTCCATTTAGACAGACAAGTAGATAGACACTAGCAGAACGAAGAGTCTTAAGGCAATGATAAGACAATCAGTTGCTTTACAAAATTTTGGACAATTGAAAATCACTATAATCTGTTTCTTATTAAGAGGAGTAAATTGTAACGACCGCTTCACATTAGAAAAATGAAACTGACAACTATTTTGGCGGTAAATTTAAAAGAAGAATTACAAGCAGATACTTGTTATGTACACTTTGCTATTTAACTAAATTTCAGGTATGTAAAAAAATAAGGGCAGAATAATTTTAATATGTATTTTATTATTTCTATTATATTTGCGGTACATCAAATATATTAACATAAAAATTCCGTCGTAAAGAGGCCATGTATGATTCTTCTTATCATGTATTTAATACATAGAATCGTCAAATATAGATAGCGGCGACTATCCTCCACTCATTTTAATGGTGGTGAAATTAGTGCTCTAGCTTTATATTCACCAATAATACAGGAAACACTTGTCTTTGAAACACCTATTAATTATTATTGTTAAATATAAATATACACATATGTTTGACTATTTATTTATGTTACCTAATGGGTTTGCAGTGATATACGTGTTTTCTTTGTGGCGGGATTACACAGTAGAAGTACAAAAAGACAATACAAAAATATTGACTCAATCGTATGGATCTACAATATGGCGTCGCTAAAAAACCAAATTTTTGCAGCGTAAACCTGACCGGCAACAAACCAATCATTTTTAAGTTAAGTCATTTTTTAGTCCTCTTATTAAAGAACAGAATATAGAAACTAAATCGGGAAGAAACTTATTACGTCTATTACCGTATAGTTGTGTCTTGACGTAGCTATTATTACCTCTGGAAATGCGTTTCATTCAAAAATTAAATAAAGATACTATTTTAATTATGCAGATATGTAATTTCGACTATTATTCATTCACTAATCGATTTTTATTTTATCTGAATCTCATATTCGTAATTTCTTGTTTATGACTTTAACTCTGTTACCGCCTATATTATCATTTTAATTTCCTTAACTATCGCTGTCAAAGTTGTTGGAATCGTGACAGAGATTGGAAATAGGAGCTTTACTTACAAGATGAACGAACCTGACCTTAACAGAATTACAAACTAGAGTATAATGACGAGTAAAAGTAAAATACCGATCTCTTTTCCGGTTTATCAATACGTGAGCGGTAGTAAGATAGTTCCTAAGTATTTTTATGAGAGATATTGTAGCTCTTGCGTACTTCTGTTAAACAGCACTCACGGCCGAATATATCATTACAGCACGTCCTTATATGGATAGTATGTTTTTGTATTAGTACGTATTTGTTGTTGTCAAATCTCAAATGTACAAAACCAATCTGCGTAGTACTTCCCACTTAGACGGTTTAGTCTATAAAGTTTTACCAATATCTGAAGAGCCGTAGTTTGTTACTTGATTTAATTTATTAATTAAATTAATAATTACTTGATTAATTTAAATATGTATCAACGTTTTCGTATATTATTATTAATGACTACAATAAAAATTATTGTATAGTTCGAAGCCGGACTACTTTTATGCAATACTACATTGAACCTGGCTCTTCAAACAAGGTCAAGGCATTCATATAAAGGCTATTTGTTAATTTAGAGATAGATTGGAAAGTAAACGTTTCTTCGTTGGAAGTACGAATTGCAATTAAGTACCTACCTATTCAATATAAGATTGTACATATTTGATAGGGCAAGACTTTCTATTTTTGAATTTTTATTGTCGCTGTATACTTATATACAATCGTACTTGTGATGATAATTAATATTTACAATATAAATGGCACCAGAGTCTAGCTGCAATCAATAATTATGTAAAGATACATTTGATTTAATTAATAAAATGGATTCATGTATTTACTAATATTAGTATTTATAGCTAACTTCATCTTACAGTTCCTTTATTTGTTACATTATATTAATTATTGATAGAATATTTATTGTTTTCATCTACATATATCTATGAGTGTACTATTTAAGACTCCGGTCTTTGATTGTAGCTATATCGCCAAATAAATAGAATTTTTTATTGACGGTATGTTAATGAAAACGAGCACATTTTAAAATTAATTTGACTTATACAGGGTGTCCCAAAAAGGCGGACCACAAAATTATCATTTTTTTTTAAATTGAGTGACCTACTTATTTCTATTGAACTGAGTGTACTTACAGATGCTTCGTTCAAACCTACAGTTAATTTTGCTTTAAAATGCGACATTGCCAAGTTATTGAACTTTTTGTATTTTTTTTGCCGAAATCACTACTTTAGTTATACTTTAATTCCCCATCATTTTTCATTTATTGTTAATGAAATTTTGCAAAAAGTCTAAACTGGCATCATTTTATCTTATAAGCGTGGAATGTTGTGTTTATTATACAGGGTGTCCAAAAATATTATTTGAATATCAATATCTTCAATTCTTTTTATGCCATTTTCTTAAATGGAATGCTCTCTATCTAGTAGTATGTATCGATAGGGTATTTATTTACCTTTAAAATGATACCAACATTTCCACGTCTACCTTTGACAATTTTTTTTAATTGCAATTGAAGTGGAACAAATAAGAAAATGTTTATTACATAAAAAAGCAGATTTTAGCACTTACCTAAATACCAAGAAAAACATCTTATTTAAAATAACGTCCAGAGATGCCACAATATTAATTATAATAGGCGCTCATAGTCATTTTTGGACGGAACGGTGGTCCGTTCCAAAAATAGACTAATAGTTTCGACTATACCCGAGTCTCATTAGCGAAGCTGGAAACGCAAGATTTAATTTCACTTTACTTCCCTCGCGACCTCACCTCCATCATAACTCACCACACACAGTTTCACCATATGCGCCGCATAAACCTCATGCCCTCTCCTGGCCAAAGGTCGGAAGCAGCATCTGCTGGGAGTACTACGAAACGACAAGTCTCTGCGGCAGGTACTCATCTACCTCGAGCAATTCGTGAATTGCTAGTCCCGGTAGACATCTCGATCTGCTGGCAGATAATGGTGATTTCTTTACGGCTTACCATGACGAAATGTAAAATAACGCCACAATATTCAACAGACTCAGCACACGGCTCATTTAGTTTAGGGGATCTTGACAGATATGCCATATCGTCGTCTTTAGGAATGAAATGCCCCGAAATCACTCTCCTTAAAAAAACCATTGTTTTACAAGTTGTGGGCACTGGGGTATCATCTTTGTCATACCACAGATTTTCTAGCCTAAGTTCTTTGAATCTTGACGCGAAGAAAAGTTGCAGCATCATTCTATAAAGATAACCATTAACGGTAATTTGTTCTTCTTTGCTGGTCCTCAAAGAAAAAAATATGTTTCCAGCACCAACCACACATCATACTGTAACTTTATGAGTTCTCACTACCCAAGAATAGATGGTTTTGTTTATTAACAGCTCCGTTTAGGCGGAAATGAACATCGTTGCTCAATATTATTTTTTCAGAACCCTTTTTTAAGGACATTAAAATAGTGCCATTGTTTTTGGAGATCTGCAGAGAGAACCCAGTCGGTTGCCTGGATTTTGTAAGGAAATACGTGCAAGTCTTCCACTGGCATTCGCTGTAGTGAAAGTCGGGAAGTTTCTGACTGACATGATCATTTTCTTGACGAAGTTATAAAGTTTTCCGCCGCATCATCACACAATTCGAGTTTATTAAGTCTACTAAATCTATGCAATTCTCATTAAAATAATTAACAATCACTCAATATATGAAATTTACAATAAATTTGTTGTTAAAAGAAAACATTATTTTAGTAGTACCTACTTCCTTAACTAGCAATATATAGAAAATCGCTATAATCTTTATAAATTTAAATATAAATTCATGTTTTGAGATACTTGTGTTATGTTTTTAAACATAAATCTGCAGAACGGATTAAGCCTTTTTGAGACTGAAAGTATGAATTAGACACATATTATATGTTCAACCTTGGTTACTATTCGTGCGATAAAATTCACACACAATACTTCTAAGCATTTATACCCGTACTAAAATTTTGACCAATACTACCTGATATAATCTCAAGATTATGACTAACTATAGAAAGGGAACTAAGAACTAACTTTACTGTGACAATAGTAGTCCTACTATATTCAATTGCTGAATCCAATTATTGCCCGGTTTCTGAAACGTCAAACAGCAGTTATCTGTTTTGGTATCTGGCAATTTAACAAGAACTGTCTTTGTTAAATCGCCAGATACTGAGCAGATAACTGCTGCTTGACGTTTCAGAAACCGGGCATATGTGTTTTTCGATAATTGAGTGAAGAACCACTATATTAGATTTGTATGCAGCCGTTCTATTTCTTCCATGGTAGGCTAGTAGGCAACATTTAACGCGTAAAAGTGAAGGCTGTGTTAATAATGTCTGTGGAACGCCTTCTGAGACGTAATTTCATTCAATTGATGCTTTTTCAAGATTATGATAGGGACCACCTTGTTTTCTTTTTGTCAAATAAAATGTCTAAGTACTATATAATATAATATAATGCCACAAAACCTCACGTATTTCAGTTTTTGTAAAATATATATAACAATTGCTTTCAAACACTTTGGAGGTAGTTATACACTTTACTGTGTTCTTATTGAGGTGTTTAATAGCAGGTGAAGATAGGTGAATACCTTTCAAAATAGTCCTATTCTAAACGAATTATGACCCGTAAATTAAGCAGTAGTCGTATCAATTATAATAGGCTCCAATTTATAAAAAAATATTTTGTCTGCTAATAAGATTATTTTATTGAAAACCACGAATTTTTGAATGTTTGTAAAATATATAACAATAGTGATTATGTTTTATGTCCATTTCATGTGTGTAAGTTCTAGTAGGAAGAAAATAATGTAGGTATAAGCAAAAATTATTTAGAAAAGTAATTGCTGTGATTAAAAAACCACTATCTTCGATAGGTTCAATTTTTTGTTAATGTTTTTTTTTAATTCCCATGGGCAGGTGACCCCGGACGGCCTTTGTTAATGTTAATTCAACGTCTGTTTCGATTTGAAGTTTTATTTGACCCTATTTAACTCAATTTCGAATTAAAACTTCAGTCAACATGGTTGGTATTTTCACAATTACATAAGCGAGTCACTATGATATTTTGATTTCATAATAGAAATTTTAAAAATGGGGAAAGCTTGCGTGGTTGAATTTCGGCAACAGTTTCTTTATTTTGTGTTCTTGGAAGCTGACTTTGCCAATGTGCTCCGAAATTGTGTGCGATTGTTCAGAGAAACAGGACAGAACAGCGGTCATTGTAGGCCAACAGTCCGTGTAGAGCAAACTATTGAAACTATTCAGGAAATTATCAGTGCAGCACCGACAGCATCTTGCAATGAATCATACAGCAAGTTTTCGTATCATATGATACATGCAAAACAATTTTAAGGAGACATTGTTTTTGCATTATAACATGCAGATGCATTATGAATTCTGACAGTCTGAACATGACTGATGACAGACGCATGTTATATTGTCAATGGTTCACGCAACATTTATTGAACAACAATGACCTTGACATGTTTTATAGAGGAACTCCGACAAGAAGATGCCACTTCTCACACGACTCCGCAATCTATCGTTAATTTACGACAATAATTTTCAGTTTACGTTGCGAACTTAAATTTCCGCCAAGATCACCATATTTGAAAATCCTATATTACTTTGTTTTCCCACATTTCAGTATTTTAAATTATGAAATCATTTTTATAATAAGTACCATTTCTCACACTTCCTGAATTGCGAAACGGAATAATTGAAGAATGTGACAGTATTGTACCCGAAATGCTTTGGAACAAATTTGAAAATATGAAAAGGTGTTTAATTTTGTGCTTGTCCGGAAATCCAGGCCTTTTTCAGCATATCATGTAATAAATTGAAAATAAAATCATAAATAAACCAATTACTACGTTTATGCTTTCTGAGTGCGCATTAGAAAATGCGAATTAATAAGTACGGATCGAAAACTTATGCCCGGTTTCTCAAACGTCAAACAGCAGTTATCTGTTTGGTATCTGGCAATTTAACAAGGACTGTCTTTGTTAAATCACCAGATACCAAACAGATAACTGCTGCTTGACGTTTCAGAAACCGGCGGTTAATCTGTTTATGCTTTTCTCGTAATGCGCAATATAAATGATACGCATCCAAATATTTCGAATTTGCCGGGGTTTACAAGGGTTATTGCCAATCGTTTCAGTTTGTAACACAAATTCTATGATGTAACCATAATCATTGTAATGTTGTTGTATTTCGTACACATATTGCACTGTGCGCATACAGTTGTCAGATATGTAATATGCCAATACAACATAACCTATTTTTCACATGTGATATGTCGTTCGTTTACATTGTGTTGGTAACCTGCTTTAATACACTTTCAATTCCAATTAAACGTTTATACAACCAAACCGCTATTCTTAAACCACCCTTGAAACCAGGATTTCGTCAATTCGCATTTCGTGCTATAATGCGCATCGAGAGGTGTTTATGCTACAGGACTTAGAACCGAATTATAGTCGTAATGCGTATTCAATACGCATTTAGGGAAAGCATAAACTCAGTAAATAGGTACAAAACATAACATTTAAAATAACTCTAGGTTCGACGACATATGTAAGGTGTATGTAAGTATTATTATGATTTATTTGACAAACTGATTGATTAGGTAACATAACCTATATCATGTCTTGATAATCACGGCGAATTAAAGACAGATGGTACGTTTGGAATTTGAAAGCAACCTTTTATCTAAATAATTTTTGCTCATATGGTGGAAAGGTGCCTAGTACTTCTTTCTTGTAAAAGGTATTAGTATGGAATAGTTTAGTTTTAATTTACGTAATCAGTATGTTGAATATTTCTAGCATTGCAGTCGGCACACTTTTAAATCACCTGTCATAATGTAATATCAATGGAATCATCGACAACTGTATACGACAATAAAATTTACGTTTGCTACAATACAGGGTGTCTACTGAATAGTCTACGAAAATAAAAGGGGTTAAAGCTAATGACCTCAATTCCAAAAAATGAATACTTTATGTCCACGCAGTAACGAGAAAATAATATTTTTCAATTTCAGTCCGGCCCTGTTGTTCGAGCGCTACGTATAAATGCATGGGCAACACAAGCTAAACGTTGAGCCATTCACAGGCATTCGTTGTCTTATGTGTACATTATGTCAAGTTATACGAATACTGAGTATACATGGACATAATTCTAATCTACGGAGAAACAGGATAAAATCCTTTACTGTCCCCGTATTACGTACAGAAAATCCAACGTTTATCAGACAATGATTTTCCTCGACGGGTTACCTGTTGTGAATGGTTTCATCAAACAGAAACTCGTCTTCCACATCTTTGATCCATGATCATGTTTACCGATGAATACTGTTTCACATATGTATAATCGTAATTTTTTTGGATTTACCTTTCTTGTGCTCTTACTTTTATACTGTTCATTTTTCCGACACTATTCATTAAACACCCTGTATTCTCATCATATTTCGTCCTTATTTCTTCTTTTATTATCAACACAAGATAGCCCATTTCTGACAGTTCTTAAATACCTCTGGCTTCCTACTACATTATTATTATTATACTTCCCCAAATTTAAATTGTCTCCTGCTAGAATGCTATACAAGCTAGAACTTTATACAAATCTCCCATGTTTATCTGTAAGCCAAGTGGAAGCTCTACTTACCATGAAGTTTGCTTATAAGAACTTTTTTTCGATAGCTATTTGCTCATTCTCGTAGAATATAGGAAGGAATACGAATAGCTCAAATATAGCGAGTTACAAGAATAGCTCTCTAATCTATAAAATTTTGCCGAAATCTAGTTTTTATAATTAAAGCTTTGAGAGTAGAATAACGATCTTTGAAATGTCTTGCTAAGAATTGTCCTATTTGGGCGATCATATTTCTCGCGAAAACTGTAAAGTATTAAATTTAGAAAGAGTTTATCTACACGAGATCATAAATAATATCTTCATCAAAGATTTATTATTGTAATGCATAGCAAAGGATAGTAGCTAGTACATCCAAAAGTAGTTCATAAAATTTTACAATGCTTTATGTTGGAATCATTATTTACAATATAAAATATACAATGAAAATTTGTACAATATGTATGTATACATATACCTATATACATGTACCTGTGTATACATGTACCTATATACATATATTCGCGCTTCAAATTGAAAAGTTAGATGACGTTCCTAAAAAAGCGAATGTCGATATAGCACTGTACAAAACTGCGTAAAGTAAAAGTAAGAAGAAGAAAGGTATCGAAATTCGAATGGACATCACCTACGGAGAGTTACAATTCTCTAATGATGATGTCACGTAACACATGACCATTTTTGTTTCCATAATATCTTCACACTTGAAGGTAATAGTTCACATTTCGCTAGGACGAAATTTTTACTTTAAAGTATACGACTCCGAGTAAATGGAATTACGCGAATCATTTTGCTTAATAACCCGTAATTAAGAATAATTTAATACAAATCCGTGACTAAAGTATGACAGACAATTTATCGTGTGAAATATCGTTTTCGGTCAATCTAACCAGTTTTGAAAGCAAAGCAAAACATAACACCTTCAGAGTACATCCTCGTAAAAGTATGCATAGAAATGAAAACGAGATTAGCCTATTTCTTGCTTATACGATTTCACGTAGGTAATTTATAACAACATATTTACATAAACTTTATAAAAAGCTGTTTTTCAATTATAAGGCTACATTATTAAATCATTGCCTGTCCACAACTCACAAACTGTACATACACACTGTGTATACATGTTTATTAAAATTTTCCACCGTAAATTTCTAGAAATCTAAAAAGTTCTGAAACACAGAAGATGTGTTATCGAGAGCGACAACTTTTGATGCAAAAATTGGTTCACCTACTTGAACACCCTACCCGGAGCTACCTCCTTAAAAATCTTAAATAGAAAGAGCTATCGAGTAAAAAATACTGCATTTTAATAGTCTTTTGAAACACTACTTTTTGGCGTTTAGCTTTTTGAAATAGATCGATTCGTTTTCGAAAATTTTAACAAAATCTTTTGGTTTGTTTTGTTGTAAATTTTAGGAGCGTCGGAACAAAAACCAATATTCAAAACGTACTTTAACTTTTTAAGACGCTTTAATTTTTCTTTCAGTTATTCTCTTGCAGAAAAAAGTCGAAAAAAAGGACGAAAAAAAAATATATGAAAATGCATGTTTTCAGTTCAGCATTTTTTAATGTCGATTTTAGATTCGTTGATTAAATTTGTTATAGATAACATAAAAGTAATGCTATAAACGAAATACATACATGCACCTGTTGTTTTCGTATAAATTCATATCTAGTCTTATCAACCTAAACTTATTTACATAAGATAAGAACAATGATTTGTAGTTTGCAAGAAAAGGTTGAAATTGTATTAATTTATGGAACCGAATATCAAAGCGCTCGACAATATTTACCGAAGGGCATTCGGATAAGACCACATATCATAGGTACATACATATGTATGTCTTAAATCTTATTCATAAATTTACTACAACTGGGTCTGTTGCGAATATAAAACATAAGCAGGCGAAAGTTTTAAATGAAATTGCTCAAGTGAAAGTGTTAGATAATTTTGGTATAAATTGTTGTACTTCATTACGCCAGATTTCTGTGACAACTGGAATTTCTCTCTGTGCCGTTCATAAACGTACAAAACTTCATAAATTCCGTCCTTATAAAATGAAAGTATGTCAAGAACTAAGCGAAGGCGAATTTGACAGAAGGATAGACTTTTGTGAACAGATTACAACCATGATTAAGAATAATAATGTATTTGTTAAAAATATCTGTTTCAGTGATGAATGTCCTTTTTATTTGCATGTATCTGTAAATACACATAACTGCAGTTATTGGAGCAATGTGAACCCTTGTGCTTGCGCAAGGACACACCCAGTACCCAGAATAAATTAATGCATCGGCAGTCATCTTGTGGGACCAAGTGATTGGGCCATTGTGTTTTAATGAGAATCTAACTGGCGAAGCATTTTTAGATATGCTAAGTAATAGTCCTCCATTGACCCTCTCGAAAATCACCTGGATAAAGACGGCAATTTACTTGGTGAGAGTGAATCACATTTCCAACACGATGGAGCTCGTCCTCACAATGTTCTTTCAGTACGGCAGTGGTTAGACAATTTATTTCCGAATAAATGGATAGAAGAAGAGGATCTATAGAACTGCAACCTGTCGTGAAATTAAAAACAAAGTTTTGAAAACGTACGTGGCAGTTTCGAATAACGGCTATTGATATCATTTTTAGCGAACAACGGAAAACATTTCGAACACTTACAGTGATTTTTTCTTCAAAATGATATTTAAAATTTTAAATAACTGTAAAAATACAGATAAAACATATTAATCAGTTAAAGTGCATTTCAAATATAGGGTTTGGTTCCGATGCTCCTAAAATTAAAAATAGCACAAACTAAAAGATGTTCTTAAAAAATCGAAAACGCATCGATCAATTTCAAAAAACTAAACGCCAGAAAATGTAGTGTTTCAAAAGACTATCAAAATAAAGTATTATTCGATATCTCTTTCTATTTAACATTTTTAAGGGGGTAGCTCCAAGAGGCAGGATGTTCAAGTGGGTGAGCCAATTTTTACATTAAAAGTTGCGCGGCTCGATAACATGTCGTACATGTTTCAGGAAATATTTCATAATTTTCTAGATTTCCAAAAATTTACGGTGGGACGTTTTCAAATGAATGCGCTGTACGTATGTATTGCATATGTACATGTATTTCCACGGTACGGATCTCTATTATAAGAGAAATAAAAGAACAAGAATTATAAATTTGTTTGGTTAGATTATTTTTGCCTTTAACTTGGCATCGGCTCCGACAGACAGAAATTTTGGTACAAGTGGAAACGATCATGAAGATGGGTTATTTGTGTTTATACTACAGTCTGCTATTGGAACATATGTAGATGACACACATGTATATATATACAGGGTGTAACAGGACGAGCTTACGTTAGCCGTATCTCAGCAACTAAGCAAGATCCATATTTGTAAATTTGCAGAGTTATTTTGGGCATGGGGATAAACTTTTAGAAAATATTAGTACATATTTCCTATTTCCGGTTTCGCCGGAAGCACAATAAACTTCATTTTTTTTAAATGGATTACCCAATTTTTTTTCAAACAATTGAATTCAGCAACAAATTTGGCGTATAGATCATTTATTTTGACTGGTCTAAACATTACCGTTTTGTCGCAAACGGTAGAAAATTAAATTCTTCGTCAAATGGTGTTACATTTCCCTATACCTAAAGTGAATATCTTAGGAGATATTCGCAAATTATCTGAATGTTTTCAGAAACTTTCTGTGAGCGCTAAAGGTGGCTATGAAAATTCGTCAGTTCTAGCGTAATGTCTAATTTTCTAATGACAGTTTGTGTTAATAAAGAAATAAAAGCAAATATATTTTTTGAGTAAAGAAGAAACAGAATAGTAAAATTTATTTTGTAACCGAGATAACATTAAAAAAAACTATGTTAAGAATGAATAAATAAGGTATTAAAAAGTAATAAATTATTTCAAATTTTGTTCAAAATTAGCCCCATTCAGTTCCAAACATTTATTAATTCGTTTTAGCACTTGATTACTAGTGACCTTTTGTATTTGCGCTTCTGTTAAAGAATTTAGTGCTACTCGTATTCTTTCTTTTGTTTCCTCTGCATTTGTCACCGGAGTACTGTAAATTCTCTCCTTAACATAGCCCCAAAGGAAAAAATCCATGGGGGTCAAGTCTGGTGAACGTGGAGACCACAAGTATGGACCTGCGTTTGCAATAAACTTTCCGTCAAATAACCTCTCCAAGAATAAGTATACATCTCGTGTGCTGTGAGCCGGTGCACCATCCATTTGATACCAAGCAGTATTTGATTCGATAATAGGCACTGTATCAAGTTCTTCTTCCACAATATTGCGCAATATATCTAAATACCTTTCGCCATTTAAATTTTCGTTATAAAAATGTAGACAAAGTATGCGATTGTTTTATTGCGCAAAGAACATTAAATTGCCAACTTTCCTGATATCCCCTTTCTCTCGTCACATGGGGGTTTTCGGCTGCCCAAAAATGACTATTATGTTTATTAAAGAGGCCATTTTTGGTAAATTTAGCTTCGTCGGTCCAAATGATTTTCTTCGAAAATTTTCGTCGTTCTGACAAGCTATGGTGAAGAATTCACAAAAATTGACTCTATTTAAGAAATCCTGCTGATGTAAGTGCTGTACCTGCTGGTATGAAAATGGTCTCCATTTATGTCTTTTTAATACCCTTTGAATGGACATTGTTGAAATTTCCAAAGTTGTCGCTGCTTCTCGAAGAGATGCAGTGGGGTTGGTATAGAAATATCCCATAACACCAATTTCAACTACTTCGTCATCAATTATTTTTTTTTTTAATTTTGGCCTAAACTGTCCATGTTCTAAACAATTTTTAACTAACCGTTGCAATACATCTTTAGATGGAATTGGCCTGTCCGGATACCTTTGTCGAAATAAAGCACATGTTCAACTTAAAATTTTTCCGGACTCTCCATAAATTATCAATAAATTCAGGTAATCCTGATTTGTCAATCCTAAACGTGACACTTTCGTATATTAGATTAGGAACTGTGTGATATACTAGGAAGTTTATTAACACGCTATCGAACTGTCATTAGAAAATTAGACATTACGCTAAAACAGTGACGAGTTTTCATAGCCACCTTTAGCGCTGACACGAAGTTTCTCAATACATTCACATAATTTGCGAATAACTCCTAGAATATTCATTTTAGGTATAGGGAAATGTAATATCATTTGATGAAGAAATGAATTTTCTACCGTTTGCGACAAAAATATACAGTGTGTTCCATTTAAAATAACGAAGTTATTAGTGTTTGAAGTTTAACATATTAGGTCGGTAAATACTAACACCCTGTATAGTATTTGCACACAAGTGAAAATAATTCTCAATAGCCCATCTTAGTAGCTGTCTAACTTCCAATAATCATTCATCAACTCTTCTGCATACCGAAGAAATACGTCACTAAGTATTTCGATGTATTTCATAAAATTTTTATAAAAATCAAGTTAGCCAAAAA
The DNA here is from genome assembly GCA_004785975.1 of Popillia japonica. Taxonomy (NCBI): domain Eukaryota; kingdom Metazoa; phylum Arthropoda; class Insecta; order Coleoptera; family Scarabaeidae; genus Popillia; species Popillia japonica. The sequence goes on from SMLS01065514.1 coordinate 36,411, forward strand.
ACTGTAATGTTTAGACCAGTCGAAATAAATGATCTATACGCAAAATTTGTTGCTGAATTCAATTGTTTGAAAAAAAATTGGGTAATCCATTTAAAAAAAATGAAGTTGATTGTGCTTCCGGTGAAACCGGAAATAGAAAATATGTACTAATATTTTCTAAAAGTTTGCCCCCATGCCCAAAATAACTCTGCAAATTTACAAATATGGATCTTGCTTAGTTGCTGAGATACGGCTAACGTAAGCTCGTCCTGTTACACCCTGTATATATAACTTTCATTTTTTGGCTTTTTTGACTTCCGCTTTTTTAGGTATATTTTGGCAATTGGAAAATGCATGATAAGTTTACATCAAATATCATACTGATACTTTACAAAAACATAAGCATGTGATTATCAATTTGAAAAATGTCTGTAAATTTTTTTAGTGTTCAATCTATTTTTATTCATTAAAATTAATTACGTATGCACAATGTGTTACTTTTTCGACCTTCTTTTAATTATCCACTCTTCTAAAATATCAACTAAAATGGATGAATTGTACAGCAATGAATTCAGAAAAAAGTATTTATCCATAATATACATAATTAATATAAATAATTAATTCCTAACGTAGATGTTCACGCTAAATCGTATTTATTGATATATGTACGTACATAGTTTGCCTTATTACCCACAGTTCTATATGCTGTTGTAATGATTTTGTTCTTTTCTTATCCTTTTTCTTAATATTTGACTGTAGCTTTTTGCAGTTTTCATTTCTCACTCTCTGTTTTATCAACACAAATTTGTTTAAGGAGGAATTTGACACACTACAGAAATTCAAGTTTTGTTATCTTATTTTATCAGGATACAAATAAATGAACATATACATACGTAAGATAATAGTAGTATGGAATTCCCTTGTATGAATCTCAGTTAAAAAAAAGATATCTTTTTATCATTAAAAGCTGATAACTAACGGTAACTTACTGTTTTCTAGAATAAATTGGAAAGACTGAATACAAATAGAATGATACACTCTTTCATAATCATTTTATCGACAGGTTTTTTCAATATCTTGAAAATTGTACATTTCCTTGTGCCCTCGTTTTGGACCGAATATACAGATAAATAAAAATAGTAATCTGAAAATAACTGAAACTAAAACTATATATTTATACGAAAATTTCCAAAATCCCATACATTTTTTATACTACAGAAGGTTAAACTGGGAGTATTTTTCATAAAATAATAATACCAGTACCATCAACAAATGTTCAGTAAATATTTATTTTGCAGTGTTAAATTGCATTTAACATTTTGACATTTCATGATTTTACTATCACCGTCTATCTTCAAGTATTGCAGAAAATGTGATGGTGGCCCACAAACGCGTAATTGAGTAACAATTTTATTTCATGCATGATAATACGGAACCCACTTTGGGATACAAAAACTATTTGAACCTTGATCCCGTTGAGTGTATGAGGCAATTTAAATAGAACAACTACTGCCACAACAAATCAGTAAAATATCGCAAATGACCAGTACTCCCCACACAGATCTAACACAACTAGTGTATGAGATGCCCAGAATTGTTCAAGCTATCTGTTGCAAATGTGAGGTTTAATTTGTACGATTGGGGTACTTATAGAGACTAACGATTGGTAAAAAATAAAAATTTACCTCTGCTACATCACATCTTACCGTAACACACCATTACACTATCAAATATATACGTAAACATCTAAACTGAATTGTATTCTTAGACTTATTGACCACTTCGTATGGTCTTGATGAAGAATCAGTAAATATGGATATAGACTGAATAGAATATAGTATATTTTTTATTTTTTCTCTAAATAACTTGTAAGTCTGTCTATTTTAAAATTATACCCTTTGATGATACTATGTACTATATACCACATAAGTTTCAATATTTGTAAACAATATTGTATCTTCTCTTCTCCTAGCTGCTCTATCACTAATAAAAAGCGCAGTTTTACATCTTGGATTACCGCTGTATGCTGCTTAGTGATTTGCCTTTTTCAAACATACGAGTATATGGTGTATATTTTTGTTAATAATAAAAATAAGAGAAATATAGTAAACGGGCATATATGTAACCATAAGATAATATGCCCAAACATTAACACAAAATTCAAACGTTCAAACACATGCCTGAACAAACTCTAACAATAAGTGAGCTAACAAGAAGCATTCAGGTTCGGGAAACGTGAAGTAAAATAGTAATTGTTATGATACCGTGGATATAAACTGCTACCTTATTAACATATTCATATTTGTAAGGTATATTGACCACACACACTTCCAAGGAAGTCACGTCGAAAACTATAACGCCAATAAATATTCTGTTTGAATTCTATTTGATTTAGAAATATTAAATTTGCAGCAAAACACCAGCGAAAGAGTTTATTGTAGCACCAGCTTTTTTGATTTAATATTCTACAGTCCGCGACAATAGTATAGACCACCCATAAATTTTAAAGAAAATAAGTATTATAATGAAAATTTTGATTAGGCAAGCCGTGTAGGAAACGTATAAAGTTAGTTGAAGTAGTTTCTGGTAGTGGCATTGCGAAAGTGGGTATGAGCAAAGATATTCGAGGAAAACCACACATCCAAGTGCGACAAAAGTATAAGCCATGTCATCAGTTTCAATTTTGTTCTCAACGGGTACAGTGCAACTGAGAAAAATATGTTATAATAAAGTCTTTACAAAACATTTTAAATGGTATTGTATTAATCAGCTTTCTTCATATCAACATACCTCGTGGTAAACAATTGGCCAACACTGAAATGGGTTTAATCCGTACTTGGCGCAACAAAAATTGGTCAGTTGCAAAATAGCAGCAAATTTGAGCAGAAGCCGTCATGTGGTTTATAATTTTTTAAATAAAGGCGAAAATTACGGAAAAGGACGCAAATCTGGAAGACGCAAAGCTATAACAGAACGTGAGCGTCGTTCAATTTTAAGGTGTGCATCAAATTCGACAATGACTGCTAGACAAATAGCACAAACAGCAGGTGTAAACACCAATCTACGAAATGTTCAACGTCTACTAAAGGCAACAACTTACCTAAAACGAAAGCGACTCCAACGGAAACCTCCTTTAACACGTCAGCATAAAGAAGTCAGATTAGCATTTGCAACCGCGCGTGTCCATTGGCGTAAATGCTGGCTAAAAATTCCTTTTTACTGATGACAAAAAATTTAATTTAGATGGTCCTGATGGATATCAGTGTTATTACCACGATTTAAGGAAGGAAGAAGTAGTTCTGAGTCGTAGGCAGATGGGTGGTGGTAGCGTAATGATATGGGCAGGTATGGCGTATAACGAAAAACTGAAATCAAGTTCTGTAGTGGCACAATGAATAGCGCTAATTATATAAATCTCATCGACGATCAAATATGTATCAAGACATGCTGTACAGATTGCTTGCCGTGACTTTGTGTTCCAGCAAGATAACGCTGCTGTACATCGCGCTCGAATTGTAAAAGACTATTTTCGACGAAAGGAAATATCAGTTCTTGAGTGGCCAGTCCGTTCACCTGACCTCAATATAATTGAAAATGCCTGGAGTATCTTAGCACGTCGGGTATACAGCGGTGGAAGACAATTTAACTCAATTAATGAATTAAAAACGTGTGTTTTAATGCAATGGGAGAGTATAGAGCGAAAACTTATACAAAAGGTGTTTGTTAGTTTGCCAAAGAGAATGCTTGAAGTAGAGATAAGCGTGGCAGTCCAACTCACTACTAGAAATTATTTATAAATAAATAAATTATTACTTTACATATTTAGAAAGGTTAAATAAATCATGTCCTATACTTTTGACGCACTTCTATTTTGTCAAAAACCCCAAATTATTCTTATATCACGTATGATTGCCGCAAAATTGGTTTAACAAATAATGGAAAAATATTCAAAGTTGATATAGTTAAAAAATAGATGTAGTGTCCTATACTTTTGTCGCGGACTGTATAAGTATTGCAGTAATTTCAATTTCTGAAATAAGATCCAGTAACAGATTCAAAATATATGTGTCTTTATTACCTAATTGCTACCATTTACGTAATCTAACAGACAGCAAATTTGATACTTAACAATGTAGAATACATTTCGCTGGCTGCTCTAGTGATCTAACAAAACAAGGCGTCTTGTCCAGCAACACCAATCCATACTGGAATACTTTCGACTTTTGTTTTATTTTTAATTTAATTATTCTGAAAAGCACTTACCGCAAATTTTTGCACATCGCTGCTGCTAGTCTTTATTTAATGGAAAACTATTGCAACAATAATGTTTCGTCATTAAACTGTTATTGTACAAGCCTCTTATTATCTGGGCCCACATAACCACTGTTTTATGTCAGTATGGTGATTACGTTAAACCAAGCGAAAAAAAATTAGAACGGATATACTCGTATGGGATCGCCATTTCAACAAATATCTTCTCCTCTCTCTCTCTCTCTCTCTTTTTACATATATCAAAAAGTTATAAAAGTATATTACCTACCACTTTCTGCATTTTAGACGATATTCGTCCAAAAAGCGGGGGATACAATGAATGTATGGTGCATAAAATCTTTAGTTACCATATAATGTTCATTGCACAAACAATTACACAGAATTTTTTTAGAGGCCCGACACACATCAAAACTGTATTCGGTTAAGTAGCGATTACATATTGTTAGTTTCAACTTAAAGCAAATCGTGATACTTACATGAAAAAATGAACGCGAATTGAATACTTTTTGGTGTTATTTAGAGTGCTAAGTGAATATAAACTACATGTGGTCATGTGAGTTATTTTATATTTAATTTATCTGCAGTCGATTATTAAAATAAGCAAACTCTCGATACCGCTAGTTAAAAGCACCTAAAGGTGGCTACTCCCACCTAATGCCAAATTGAACATAAAACTTTCCTTATCAAATGTTGGAAACAAGATTATCTGGTTACAGCTATACCATACAATATAGCTGAGAGCATGCAAGCTTTTGCTGTTTAAATTATATTATATATTGTTTACATTATATACAATCCATAATTCTTACGAAAATTCAGACAATTTATTTTTTAATATTATCAAAATTTTTGTACGCTACATACACTCTAGTTCTCCTCTAAAATTCAGATACACGATATATTACCGTAGTAGTCATAATTAAGAGCAAGAAGGTAAAAAAGCGCGGATACAAGGAATTTGTTGTGTGTGCATTTTTTATGCTTTCCTTCCTTCCTTCTACATATGTATATGATCTGTTTACAGAAAGTTAACAAGTGTATGTACACAATAACAATTTAAACTGTAATAGCCGTATAAACGGGCTTTAAATAATGAGATGTTGTAGATTATCTGGTGAAACTGTGATAGTAGTAGGGTGACGAGAATTTTGGCGTATTGTTCTCGATGTGTTCTTGTAGTACAACTTTTATTAAAAGTAGGGTTGGGCGCGCCACTCACTCTTGCGTCGAACTACAAATGCAAGTTGACGGAAGAACTTAGGTTTAAATATATTCGTAACGCAGTTCGCGGATGATCTGTATAGTGTTAAAATGGTATGTAGTTTTTTATTTTATTTTGTGTTAATCAAGCATACTACTTTATTATCATCATATTATGTCAAACATTTATTAAACTAGAAATACTGCTTTATGGATTTTAAAAACTTTGAAATACAACTTGTAGCTTTACCTCTTTTTTCGTTGCTTCCAATTGATTGTAACTGATATAGTTACTTCGTACTGCATGTTTTAAATGCATATTCATTATTAATTGTCAACAAAGTAATTTTGCAAATCAAGTTGAAGTTAACCAAACAGGACAAAATTAAATTAAGTAAGTATACCAAAATCATGTACGCATTTAATCAGGAAAGTAAGCATATTTAAATATTTTGGAAAGTTCCTTTATAATTTATCAAGCAATAATTAGATGATCCTTACTTGACGTTGTGACAGCCGTTACTTCCCTTCTAACTATTTATAATTTATATCAAACATTGATTTCTTTTACAACTGATAGTCAACAACAATTATTTTTTGATTAAATTTGTTATTTTCACAAATCATCATTGTCTTTAAATGAGCTGCAAACGCTAAGATATTTAAACCATTAATAGTAAAATTGTTTACGCTTATTCACTTAACCATTAGTAACTGTGTTAATCGATTTAGCATATGAAGTATCGTTATTGTAAGAGCTACTCTGAAACTTTTCATACTCTTCTATCATGATTTCCGCAGAAAATATTAAAAAGATTTTGAATGCATTCGAATTCAACTTGCAACAATATTAAATAGTAAAATGTTTGTAGTACTGCATATATCCTTGAATTTCATAATCTATACTGCTTTATTCTTATATAAGTCAAAATTATTATGTGCATATATTGGAGCAACAGAATTAGAATTGCACTGCAAACTTAAATTTGAGTACCAATATTTTTTTGACAATAAATACGCAAAATAGATTAACGCAATAATAATTAATTAGGAAAGTACAAAACATAATACAACAAGCAATAGTACCTCAATATCAATAATTGAAGTGAATAAAAAGTGGATATAGGTCTACATTAACATTTAAAAGTAGGCAATGTTATTCATTCCATGTTATTTTAACAGCATTCTTCATTGCTATATATTAATATTGCTGCTTATATAATGGCAAAAAAATGGTTACAATTAGACAGCATAATTTTCTTTAATACATATTCTGTTTGAATTCTGTTTGATTTAGAAATAACACCAGCGAAAGAGTTTATTGCAGCACCAGCTTTTTTATTTTAATATGTTATAAGTATTGCAGTAATTTCAATTTCTGAAATAAGATCCAGTAACAGTTTTAAAATATATTGTGACTTTATTACCTATTGCTACCATTTACATAATCTAACAGACCGCAAATTTGATACTTAACAATGTAGAATACATTTGTGAAATAAAGAATTCTCAACATACGTACACATATAATTGTATCAATATCGTAGTAATCTGATATTTACACAAGCTTATTCCATTACATTACGTAATTTTAAATGCTATAATGTTATTCTCCAATATTGATTGATTGATGGTACATTAACAACTTTCATGAAGTTACTTTTGTCTTACTGTTAAAGTTTTTGAGTTCAAGTTATGTGGTGGAAAGTTAGAGTAAGTACATAGTTATATAGCGGGTTTTCTGCATCATCTTATCCATTTTTGTATTAATAAATGTATAATAAATTTATAAATATATTAACAATATATACAGGGTGACATAGAAATAACTACAATGCATAGCGACATGTGATTAAGGACCAACAAATAACAAAAAAAGTTCCTATACACACATGTCCGATTGCTTTTCAAGTTACAGTCAGTATTTCAGTCAGTATTTTACTTTTATTTAGGCAATAAAAAATATTCTTTCATGAAACAAAACATTTGGTAAATGTGGAAGCAGTATTAACATAGTTCATTGAAACTTTTCGCTCAAAATGGTGCGCCATATTTTTGTGGAATACAGGGACATGGTCATATATTACGGCGAAGTTCGCTCAACTTCTTCCGAAGCCCAACGGATCATCCAGAGAGATACCCCTTGCTTTAAAAAACCAAAATATGAATCTGGGGTTAACAGTACTCGTCGTACTGTTGCAAATGAAGAAGCTATTTTGCAAATAGTAGGGAACAATCCTAGAATAAGCACCAGAGGAATAAGAGCAACTGTACTGAAGATGTTCAATTGAATATGATATAAAGAATGTACTACATACATGACAGAGCGCCAGTTCACTATTATAGGGGAGTAAGGGAATTTCTGGAACGAAAATTTGGAAATAGGTGGATTGGTCGTGGGAGATTTATACCATGGCCAGCCCGTAGTGCCAACCTCAATTTCCTCGATTTTTAATTTCGGGGATTTATGAAATGTGAAGTGTATTCCGCAGCAATAAATAGTGAAGAACAATTATGGAACAGAATTGTGAAATCTGCTGATAGATTTCGTGGTAATGCTAACGTATTTCAAAGATACCGTCAATTATTAACACGAAGATTGGAAATGTGTATCCAGAAATAAGGTTACCAATTTGAACACCTTATGCAGAACTAATATCTATTTTACATTTTTTAATGTTGTTTTGTTTAATAAAAGTCTTTGACTTCAACAGCTTGTAACTTGAAAACAGAAAGCAATCGGACATGTGTGTATAAGAACTTTTTTTTGTTATTTCTTGGTTCTCTATGAGATGTTACTAAGCACTGTATACACAAAATCCACTTTATTTAAATAAATACCACATCCCATTATATAAAACGAAATAATCTCAAAACGACAAATGTGGGGAAATAATCTCTCGATACTTTTTTCTTTTTCAAAATAGAGAAAATTTAGTATTCATTTTATGCCCTTTGCTTCGCTCGGGTAAACTATACGTTTTAAACATTTTTTTTCGTTTTAACCGAATTTATATGCTGCCTTACCTGCGTATAATAGATAAGACAAAAATAAAATATTATGTCCGATGCAAATTTTAACACTTCCTTTCACCCACTTAGAGGTTGATTTTAAAAACCGTTCAAAAACGTGTTCCATTAACTGTCTTAAATTTCGAAAAATGTTATTTTAACTGACCCCTACAACATGGAACTAACACTCGTACCAAATTTCAAATTTACATCTTTAACTTGGCAGATGATACTATGCCAGTTGATGTAGATAAATATGTATTTAAAAACTCATAAAATTAGTTTTTCCTCTCTCTCTTCCGTATTTTGTTTTGTATAATTTTTTTTCGCTAACTTAACCCCCTAATAATTTGATATTATTAGATATTTTATTAATATCATTGTATTAGTTCACCTAACTTTTTAGCAAAGTATCTTTAGTTTCTATTTCCAAATTTTAAAAAATAACATATCGGTTGGCGCCTCTTCCTTTTTTAATACGTTCGATTTCATTAAAGCATCTTCCGCAGTTAAATTCATATTTTTCGAAAAATTCGTTCGGAAAATTATTGGTTCTGTTGCAAAAAGTTGTTTAGAGGAAAAAACAGTGCAGTTTCGGTTGAACGTTGTTAGAATAATATTGAGGGTGTATATGTACAGTGGGTTGATTTAAAACCGACTCAAACTGCCATAAAACTTGATAAAAGTATGCTTTACAGCGATATCCGAATGCGAAGCAGTAATGATATGGTCAACTATATTTCTAAGTATTAATGTATTTAAAAATTGTATGAGTAAGGATTTTTGTATAATTTTCGTTTCATTGCAACTACACAATTATATTTAATGCAAGGGATCATTTATATATTCTTAAATCGATAATTCCTTAATGCGATTTTAACATATAGGTAGCTAAATCACAAGCGCATACTCTCATTTCTGCGCATACTCGCATTTCTCTATATTTCGAAGTATTTGTGCCATAAAAAATTGTATGAGTAAGGATTTTCGTATTGTTTGAGTTTCATACAAAACTACACAATTAAATTGTATTAATTTGTTTTTAGTTTAACTGTCTTTTTCTTTACTTTCCTTATTATTTGAAATAAATTATTATTTGTTTACTGTGTGTTGATTAATACTAGAATACAATCTTCTTTAACTAAACAAACTGAAGTTGAACCTAGATTCCTGTCTAATAACTGCTTTCATAAATAATTTTTCTTATGGTTCTAAAATTAATTTGTATTCTATTATTAAAATCAGCTCTCTTCTTATTTTTGTTTAAGTGTTATTAATGGGTGTTGGCGAACACTACACTATGTAATAATACAGATATTAAAAATATCTGAAAAAGAATATATTTCTGTAGCTATTTTAAATGTGTGCGTACTAGTTCATAATCAAATCGCTTTATTACTACAAACATCCAGCTAAATGTGGAAAGCTTTTGTGTGCGCCATTAGGTCCATGTCGCTTGTCGGGTGTGTCGGTTTTAAATCAACCCAGTGTACACATAGGCTACGGAAGCACGATAGATGTAAGGTATTTTAAGAACAAAACACCAACATTTCCAAGGCTATAATTATATCAGGAATCAACTTCAAGTATGGTTTTGCATTGAAAGAAACGCACCTTTTCCCTACTCATCAATGCTGGATAGTTATATTTTAGAAATGATTGGATATATGTATGTAACTTAATATGAACTCTGTTGGGACGAACTACCATTAAAAAAGAATCTTGGAATTAAGTAGGGTCTTCACATATGTAAACAACAAAGTATACCAGCAACAATGAATAATACAACAAACTTTTACCGACTTACCAAATCCCTTCTTTGTAAAATAGCTAACAAAACACTTATTTTTTTCTTACAATTAGTCAGACGATGAATGACAGACTTTCTAATCCACTCTACTGAACCAGCAATCACTCGCTAAAGTACCATTATTTTACCAGTGTGTGTATGTTCCAAATTAACATATTGAACCTTTAAGGCAGTTTCAAGATATGTACATCATCTAAGCGTTCCTGAATGAAGACGCTTTCTTCAGATGATTAAAATCATTCATTTTCGTGGAATAAAGAACTGTGGTGTATATTTGGAATAAATTTTTATAAATGTATAAATATGTATTGAAAGTTAGAACACGAGCTTAGCACGCTTTTGTGCAAAAATAGAAATGCGGAAAGTGTAATGAGTATTCTAGGAAGTATAATAACATTCAAAATTATTGTCTCATAACTTACAATTAGCAGAATGGAAAAGATATATAAAATAGTAAATTTATTTAATCTGTTAATTTTATTAAACGGAGGTGATAGAATAAAAGTTATGCAGTTTCATAACTTTGACAAACGAAGGAAATTTTTAGAATACTACTGGAAAATTATATTTTATTTCTTCACAATTAATTAATTAACTGCAATAATCTTTAGATGTAATTCGTATACCTTTTGCTTTGTAAGATGACGAGACAATGACCGCGGAACGAAATGTCTAAATAATAATGATATTAATTATATCTTTACATACTCTTTGGATCGCAAGTCACGATCGTGTTAATGCACCAATTTCACTTTAGCATTTAAGAATATTAGTATTCATCAAATACGAACGGTATTCTAGTGTAATTAGGCTACGCATTATGCATACTATAACATGCTAGTGACATGTCTTCATAGTGTATCAATAATATTGTTTTGTGTGATACCATTTTTACGGTTTGGTAATTTTAAGTGGCTAATCACTTTCGTTGAATAACCTAGCATGCTAAAAGCCAATAATAATTTGTTAGAACAATATCAATTATTATTCTAGTCAGTTCCAAGAGACCTTACGGATGCATATTGAAAATCAGTACGGAATTATTTATGCAATTGTTATTTAGTGAACGAAAGTGGCAGGTTTTGTGATAAGTTGGGAAGAATGTGTATGGGATGGGGCATTATTTTCTGAACTCTAGATCACTATCACCCACAGGACACCAAACACTTGGATA
>SMLS01065515.1:0-12933 GCA_004785975.1 Popillia japonica
CGGATCTACTGAAAGAAGAGATGCTAGAATTTATAGAAAGTGAATTAAAAGTGAAAGTAGCATTGAAAGGTATAAGAAAAATAGGGGATAAAATATATTGGGTAGAGTTGGGTTCCATAGATGAGAAACTTAAAATAATGAGAAACAAAAGTAAATTGAAGAGTAGGAGCGGAGGTAGAATTTATATCAATGATGATATGACCAAACAACAACGCGAAATACAAGGGATAATAAGAAAGATAGCCCGAGATAGGACCTTGGAATATACAGGGTTCCAATCAGATTGGTAAGCTACATTTGTTGAGTGAAATATTAGAACAGTACAAAATAGATTTCTGCGCAGTACAAGAAATGAAACGAAAAGAAGGAGTTACAATAGAAATAGGTGACTATACTTTGATGACTAGTGGCTGTGAGAATTCCGTATTTGGAGTAGGAATTATGATACACAAAAAATGGAAAGCAAAGATAAAGAAATTTGAGCCTGTTTCAAGCAGTATAAGCCTTATAAGGGTGGAAGGAAAATACCGAAATATTACTTTAATAAATGTGCATGCTCCTACGGAAGGTAAAGAAATAGAAGAGAAAGTATTATTCTATGAAGAATTAGGAAAAGTAGTAGCCAATGTTTCAAAGTACATATGATTTGAAAATAATCATGGGAGATTTTAACGCCAAAATAGGACAAGAACAAATATATAAACCCGTCATAGGAGAGTATAGTCTCCACGGAAAATGTAACGATAATGGAGTTAAGTTAGTAGAATTTTCTTCAGAGTTGCAGTTAAGAATAATTGGTATCTTCTATGCGCATAAGAATATCCATAAAGGTACATGGAGGTCCCCAGATGGCAAAACAGTGAATCAGATAGATCACTTTCTCTTAGAAGCACGACATAAAAATAGGACTAAAGATATCAGAGTTTATAGGAAAGCTGATGTAGGTTCGGACCATTTTCTTGTAATCGTGAAACTAAAAGAGAAGATTCAAAGTAAAAGTACGAAGAATCACAAAATTGCGAGATATAATACTGATTTATATAAAGATGAAGATATTAGAGCAAAATACCAAGCGAGTCTAGAGCAAAAGATGTTGAGTACCCTGGTAGCACTCTAATTAAACCAAAAGTGGAAAAATGTTGAAGAAGCAATATTATTAGCGGCAAAGATTTTACAGGACCCACAAAGAAAAAAATATGAAGGATGGTTTGACGAAGAGTGTAAAAGGGTTCTAGAAGAACGAGCTAAGATGAAATTGAAAATGGTTCAACAGTTCGGAAAGATGTAAAGAAGCGTACCAGGAAAGCAGAAGGAAAACTAAACAGACTTGTAGAAAAAAGAAGCGAGAATTTTTTGAAGCAAAGCTGGAGAAAATAGAAAACAGTTTCAAGGACAAGGATATTAGAAAATTTTATAAAGAAATTACAAGTGAAAGAAGAGGATATCACGGAGGAACTGTTTTCATCGAGGGAAGCGACGGAACTCTAATCGGAGATCTGGAAGAAAAGAAAAATAAATGGAAGTATTACTTTGAGGAAATACTGAACGACGTAGGAAATGATGGGAACATGGAAATAGATGAGAACTGGGAAACTATAAATAATGAACACATAGAGGACAATGAAATTAAGAACATTATAAAGCAGTTGAAAAATAACAAAAGTCCCGGAGAAAATGGTGTATGTATGTGCGGAGATGGTGGGGATATTCGGCAGGAGCATATTATTGAAATTATAAAGGAAGTATGGCAAAGAGAAGAAATGCCTAACCGTTGGGAAGAAGCAGTTATACAACCATTGTTTAAGAAAGGAGACAAGAGAAAGTGCGATAATTACAGGGGAATCTCATTGCTGGATGTAGTATACAAAATATTGGCCATATTAATTAAAGACAGATTACAAAAGGAGGTGGAGACTTTGGTGGGTTAATATCAAGCGGGATTTAGGGCAGGGCGATCGGCAGTAGATCAAATCCATAAGTAAGGGACATAATATGTCAATACATGCTGTATTTATCGATTTTAGGAAGGCCTACGATTCCATTAAGAGAAATGAAAGTGTTGCAGGAATTTAATATTGATGGTAAGCTATGCAGGTTAGTAAAAACGACTCTAAACAATACGATATACAAAGTTAGGGTCGAGCAGGAAGTAACAGAGAGTTTTGAAGTCACTAAAGGGTTGAGACAGGGAGACCCGTTGTCCACCGTGTTATTTAACTTGGTTTTGGAATCGGTTTGCATGAAGAGCTAAACACAAACTAAAAAAGCGTATATTCTAAAGGCCATCATATGATTGTATACGCTGATGATGCGTGATTCTTGCACACGAAGAAAGAGAGCTAGTTCGAGTTTTAAGAAGATTTGAAAAAGAGGCAGCAGTTGTAGGTCTGAACATAAATTATGAAAAAACTAAATATGTGGAATTAGGATCTAATAAAAAAAGAGGGAGTAAAGTCAAATTAATTTTGGAAGAAGATCGGATATCAAAGAAGGTGGAAATAGAAAAAGTCAGCAGCTTTATTTATTTGGGATCTGTAATAAGTGAGAAACGTGGAACTGAAGAAGAAATTAGATACAGGATTGCAAGGGGATCTGCAGGTGCGGGGGCGCTTACAAGGGCTCTCAGATCGAAAATAAAATCTAGGTCTGCTAAGATTAGGATATATAAAACCGTTATAAAACCAGTAGTACTGTATGCAAGTGAAACATGGGCATTAACAAAGAAAGCTGAGGAAGAACTGGATGTGTGGGAAAGGAAAATGCTTGGAAGAATTTATGGAGGAAGGAAAGAGAATGAAATATGGAGAAGGAGAACTACTCAGGCCATATATACTTTATATGGAGAGCCGAAGTTGTCGAAGGTTATAAAAGCCCAGAAGATTAGGTGGTTTGGTCATATCTTAAGGAAGGGAGAAGGCCGAATGATTTATGATATTATGGATACGCGAATGATCGGAAACAGAGGCAGAGGAAGACCCGGAGTAAGTTGGAACAAACAAGTAGAAGAACTGCTGAGAAATCGGGGGATAACAAGATGGAAAGAGACTGCTACAGATAGGAAAAAATGGAGAGAAGTGGTTCGAAGAGTAGTAGAAGAATAGTCTCACAAGTCAAGGGCCGCACGACTTGTAGTGCTTTTATATATATACATATATATATATGAATGTTCTCTAATGTTATATATATATAGGTATCATTGATGTCGCAGTTATCTAGGTATTAGGCGCTTATATCTAGGTAAGAAAAGTTTAATTCATTAGGTCAAATACCTTTCTTCAGAGTATGCGAATCTACTAAATTTTTTTGAGCAAATACCTAACGTAAGTTTACCTCCTCTTTATTTTGTTGTGGTGTTGCACCTTACTGAGCTTGCAAGAGCACTTGTGATGATTCTATTTTTTATATAACTTCTTTTTATAATTCGTGATGAAGTGTTTTTATGACTGCAACATATATCATTATTTCTATACAAGAGTTACAAATTAAGTTTGTAAAGAAATAAATTTTGTTCGAAAAGTTAGGTCATTGGTACTCTGCTTTTGTAAAACTTATAACTCGAATCGATGTTGTTCGTATTATGTACATATATAACATTACCTATGGTTCAGGAAAATACAAACTTTACGATAATGTTGGAGCAGCGTCACCTGCTTCGATCGTAAAAATCAAATCTGGCATAACAGCTTATATCTACATAGGTGCAGAAGTAAATGTGTATGGAATTTAAAGGCTGATAGTATTTAGTTTTTCGGCAGTGAATTATTACTTTGTACAATAGGTATGTATTCATGAAATTAGATGCAAAGTGGATTTGTTTTTAAGTACGGCATTTTTCTCAAAGTAAGCACCTCCTATGTGTTTTGATAGTATGTATTTGAAAGAAAATTATACTCTCATGTTAATATTTGAAAGAATCGAGAAATGCCTTATTTTGCAGAAAATTACAAATTCTTTGTCTTTTAAAATATACCATAGACATGAAGAAAGTATATAATTAAGATAATATTCCCGTAAAGTGCAAACAAGTTGCCTTTATTCTTAAATACAAACAATTTCAACATGGAAAATTATTCAAACAGTTTATGTTAGATTATTAGACAATTAAAGTACATTTTCTAATAAAACCGTTTTTTTTTATATTGAAGGAATGTAGCTTAATAGATACTTGCAAATTCTTCAAATTCAAACATTTGCTGAAAAATTTGCATTGTCAAGAGCTACCAAAAGTTACCAAAAGTATCACACAACGGAACCTGAATAAGTACCATCAGTAGAGGAAAGCAATTACCTACACCGCGTCTCCATGTAGGTGCAAACACTGACCGTGACGTGAAGCATGCGATATTACAACTCTCAATCAATCAGCTATCCGCACGCGTGTACCTGTAACTTGTGAAGGAGATCGGCTAGTACTACAGATAGGATCCCCTGTGACGATGGTAGACAAGTTCTCTTGTCCGCTTTGACTGCTTACCGATGAAGACGTCTTTCACATACTTCTACGTCACATCTTGCTCCACGGGGCCCAGGCCCTCATGAACAGTAGCAAGCATCCACCAAGCGCAGGAAAGGGAATCTGGCCGTGAGGAATAATTAACCCGCTTGTGTACTAGGCCTGTACTATGAGGACGGTTGGAACGCGTTCTACTCCGTAAAGGGTGGCAACTGAGACGTTCGCTGTTCGGAAACCCGGGAGTGGTCATAGAAGTTACACTAACACCATACGTTCCCAATGCCACCGAATCGTTTCAGAATGAGAGACGAGAATTTCTCCTACCAGACGGCCAGGGATCGGACTACTCCTCAGTGAACTTTCGCTTTACCCTATTAAGATACTTAAGATACTTAAGATACCCTACTTAAGATAGGGTAGTGCAGCTGCACAGTTTTATGGGTAAACGCCGTAGGATAAACGCTGTCTGGTGTGGATTCTCCCACTGTACCCACCAGTGGGTAGGGACAGGGATCAACTACTTAGTACATCTAACACCAGTTATAATGCTTTCTGGAATAATAGCTTTCGGATAAGATTTAGTAAATTACGTTGTAACGTCATATATAGAAGCACTTTTTCCAGAGTTACGTAACACTTCATCCCTAAAAACAGCGATATAACTGACATTTCCAGACATATACAACTACGGTAGCTTGTGAGTTGTACCTGTAGGTCAAGTTAATGACTCAGTTTTCTCGCTAATAGCCTAGTGTGCCTAGAGCTAGTGCCTAGCCTTAATTCGTACATGAAGCTTACTATGACTATGCATAAATATTCATGCACGATTATCTTCTGAGAACTTGGCAATTTATTTTTGAATTCATTCTGTAGTTTGGAGATACTCAACATGTTCTTATGGATAAATAGAAACATCTACATTTTGAAGCTTTAGCTGCAGCTGCACAACAATAGTTTCAATACATAAAGTAATTTTCCAAACTTGTCTTTATATTAGTTAGTACCATTCCTCTAAATTATCCTCCTGCTAAACTCTTTACTTTAAAGTGTAATTTAGTAATTTGATTCAAGTCACTCAGATTGATAAAATGGATAACAATGATAACTGTCATTTATAAATAAGCTAATATTATTATTAGATTCCAATAAATCACGAAGTTTTCAAAAGATGCAAGAATTATGTTAAAGTCTAATCGGATAAAATCATACAAAATGCATTGGGCAAAGTAGAAATGTGGAATCTTGATTAAAGCCAAAAATTTCTATGTTTCTTTGTTAGCAAACCTCTGGGATGTCTCCTTCCATTCGCCATTAATTTAGATATGTCATGCAAAATATCATTTTGTTTAGTAATTAGCTTAATAAAAGTAAATAAATAGGTAGGAGAGTGACTAGAGAGTGCAATTTTTAATTATTTCTGCAGTTACATATTCTCCATCAGCAGATGAGATCCTATATCATTAGCAATTTAATCGAATTTGTAGCTCCACTATCAACAAAGTGCTCATATCTACATACATATATGTATGTATACATACATATATGTATGTATACATACATATATGTATGTATACATACATATATGTATGTATACATACATATATGCAGCATTAATTCAAGATGGCATTCTGAATATAGATAGATATGTTACAGCCCAACTTCGACAGTAATATGTATTACAGTAAAAACCTATCACAACTAATTACAAAGAGTATATGTCTATGCATGCATGCAAATGGCGCCCGAGCCACTGTTATGCCATAGCCTTTATTACTAGTATAAAATCAGGTAACTTGGATGTATTAATGTGGATTATTAAAACTTATTTTTCATTTCATTTATTTTTCATAAAATACATTTTTTTTTCGTTCTTTTGATGTCATTTACAATTACCTAATCATAGTAAAAAAATCATGTAGAATAAGTTAAGAGTAAATTAGATTCTTTAGGAACAGGAGTGCAATTACCTTTTATGTTTTCTCTTCCTTAATTATTCAGATACTGATCCGTTTCTGGAACCTGCAAATTAAAAAGTAGTTTGTATAAAATGCAAAATGTTGTTTCTTGGAAAATTATAATTTTTGTTGAATTACTAAGTTTTAATACATTTTATTTAAAACAATCCAGTGACTCTAATACTTAAGAACATATATTCAATTGAAAAGTTACATTTTATTTTAATTGTTCCATACGTAATTAAGCCAAATTGTAGCTGTTAATTTTATAAGGAGCTGGCTCTAAATTAAGGAGGAAATTTACGCATGCGAGACAATGGGCAATTCAGAATTGTGGAATATCCATTAAAATAAAACTCGAAAATCATTGAGAACGACTTGTCAAATACAACTGTGCCTCTTGTTAATGGAAATGTAGAGAACAGGCTCACGTCACGGGGTGAATTCATTTCAAGAGATAATAAAACAGCTATTGTTAGGCAAATTTCCTGCTAATTACTTTTTATTTTATAACCGGCTCGTCATTCTAATTTATTACATTCGTAAAAGATAATTTCAGAAATTTGCCGCCGGAAAAATAAGACCATTGATCATTTTTCTCCTGGCAAGTTTCCTCTAATCAACCGAATGTTTTGATTTGATTGATGTTGAGGATTAAAGAGCCAGTAGTCGGGAAATTTCATTAAACAAACTTATTCAAATTCTTAGACGCGCTAGTGGATCAAGTCTAATTAGTTTCTTGAAATTGAAAAATCGTAATTAAGCAAGGCGAACTATAAGCCGTCCTTTATTTGTAATTCCGTTAATGCAAATCCTAGTTATCAGAAGTATTTTATGCGCTGGAATAATTTTGTTTAATTATTTTCAGTTTACTTTGCTGCAGAGGAACGTTGTAAATGACGTATGTACTGATTTATTTTAGATTAACAAGAAACGTGTCTAAAACTATTTAAAAGCATCAGAGGAGGAAAATGTTAAAAATTCATTAAACTCATAAAAATCAAGTAATCATTCCTGGTCCCTACTTCTTTGTTTACACGATCATTTAGCTACAATATGTGTGCCCTCTGTCTTTCCATTCCCTACTAGTACACCGGTGGAGGATTATTTGATATTGTAGTAACTAAACAATACCTACCTAGTTCATTAAAATTATCTGATTTCTTTCTTTAATCTATGCTAGAAATATTTGCTTAATCAATATTGTGTTCTTATTTATTACTTTTTCCGGGTTCCAGTGCTGCTTCGTTTTTGAATCGTGATAATGAACCCATATTTAATCCACAGTCACAAGATGGTCTGGACTTCTTTCAAGGTCATCAGGTCATCGAATAAATCAATCAGCTTTATCGTGATGCGTCAACTCTTGTTTCTTTGTATCCTGTCTTCCAGCATTTGGGAACTGGGAGATTTTTTTCATATCTAAGTAGCAGTGCACAGTATGATGGACGCATTTATATGAAATATTTATCGTGTCAGGGATATGTTTCAGTCTTATGGCAATATTTTTGGGGGTGGGCCGCAAAATCTGTTGTCTTGATCTGTTCTCATATTCCATTGATAGTGCAAAAAATGTTTTAAACAAACATCACTCGATACGATGCCCCTCTCGCTCACCTCATAAATTTGTAGGTCTACTAAAGTTTTTGACGACTTTTTGCAGCAAATTAGGATTTATTTCATTGCGTTACCGCTTCACAAATTCTGTTCTGCAAACCTCGGTTATCAAACACTCTCTCAATATACCATACGTTTCAGCCTTCCCCATAAAAACTAATTGAAAAGATTTAGAAAGGGGAAGCGTGGTGCCAATGGAAATGTACGGTACCTTCCTATCAAGTTTTCTGGAAATTCTCGGTTTAAGTACTGCACGACTGGACGATAACTAAGTATGTGCAGGTGCACCATCCTGCATAAACCACAAAGAACTTCTTGTATGTAAAGGTAGATTGTCAAATTCATTTTCTAATTCAGCCAAAAATGCTAAATACTTTTCTGTATTTAGACTCTGCTGAGAAAAATACGGCCAACCACTCTTCTATCCAAAATTCCCCACCAAACATTAATCTTTTGTGAATATTGGTTTTTACACTCCATTCTGAAATGTGGATTCTCTTGATACCACCGACAGTTTTGAGAACAAACTACACCATTTGTGGTGAATGTCGCTTCATCAGTAAATAATATCTTTTTAGTGAAGGTTCTGTCCGTTTCTATTTCACCTTGTGTCATGAACTAAAACTCTAAACGTTGGTCATAATCTTGTGTTTGCAGAGTTTGGACATATCTTGGTTTATATGGAGTATACTTGTTTGTTTTTAATATTTTATGCACTGTTGATTTACGTAATCCTAAGTTAGTTGTACATTTCCTCACAGATTTTGCAAAATATTTAAAACATTATTTAGATTTCTTACTAGCCTGGTATGCTTCTGTTTAAAACTGCATTCTGAGCCTCTTTGTTTAATGTTTGCAAAATTCGGGATGCTGTAGAATAGCTAACGGTTTTATCCGAATTCTTTTCGTTGAAAGTCGCAA
Source organism: Popillia japonica (assembly GCA_004785975.1). Taxonomy (NCBI): domain Eukaryota; kingdom Metazoa; phylum Arthropoda; class Insecta; order Coleoptera; family Scarabaeidae; genus Popillia; species Popillia japonica. The sequence continues at coordinate 8,947 of SMLS01065515.1, forward strand.
CTGCGTCTCTGCATGTCTTATAATTATCGCCACATATGAGCGTTAACTCTGCTCTTTCCTGTAAACATTCTGCCATACTATAATGTATTCTGAAGGATGTCAAATTTACTGTTGTGCATAATTCAATTGCTTGTATGCTGTAGCGAAGTTTTAGAAAGTTTGTATGTCAAGGTTTACAAATCGATTACTGCAACCTTGCTTGATGTTGAGTTACACCAAGTTGATACCTACTCAGAGCTGTGAAAGTAACGTTTGAAATGCAAATTTTTTTGAAGCATCTTGGTGTTGTTAATGAACCACTTAGAAAATTCTAGTCTCTGAGAAAAGTTATTCCGTGTACTTACTTGAAATAGTTGTGCGCAATACACTTGCAGTTTAAAGAAATATTTGAGAATACTGTGAGATGAAATCTGTAAAACAACTTGTCGGTAAGTGTTTGATATTGTTTGTTCTTCCGTTACGGCATCAATAATTTTCAAACGTGAACTTAAATTGTAAATTTTGAAATAACCTATATGATCCACTAAATTATTTTCTGAGCATTCTTCTTATCCTACTAAGTGTTTGCACTTTAAAGAGTAATGAATGGGAAGAAAATTAACATCAACTTCAAAACTATTATGAGGGTTTGCGGGTATTGGCAGAGTCATGGTTTGTAATGTATATGCAGTACAAATAAATGCACAAAATATACAATATAATACTCAACGTTTTTCACTAACATAAGTGGCTTCGTCAGGAGCAAAGAGTGGGCAGCGTTTTAGATACTCAACAACAGTAGATGGTAAAATTAGTAATTGTTCAATTACAAAGGTATAGTCAAGAATGCGTTGCGGTAAAGGATGCATTGCTGTTTCCGCTCAAGTTACATGGAAAGAATTAAAAGCTATCGATAAGATTTGGGGAAAAACTGATCAATGGAAAGCACTTCAAGTTCGGAATATTGTCAGTGCAAGCTGTAGTGTTTTAAAATTGTTTCCATCTGAGTCACAAACTCGGAATAGAACAATACCAAGGGCGCAAGTGGTATGAAAAATGATTTTACAGTAAGTAATCAATGACAGGTTAGGACTCTTGATTAACCGAAATATAACGAGCGACTGAAGTACGTGGTGGCTTTGAAAGCAATATATGGAAATTTCGAAACTACATACATATATGCTGAATATATCGCACGAAAGTTTGTCAAACTTGAAATCATGTAAGGAATAGGTTAGAAGACCCCTTGGAATATTTTATGTGAAAATGTGATCGAATTAAAAACATCAAAGGCATCTTTAGGCTCTTAGCTTTTAACAATTTTAGATTCCTTAATATTTAGTTTGGAGAGATTTCCAGCAAGTGAAACTAACATCATTATTTCCAGATGCTTTTGATATATTGGTAAAATTGCGTCTAAATAAATGTACCTTATCGTTGTTATACATAGTCATGATTTACTGTAATTCGTCATTCGTCATTGCTTCCGTTAATGCGAAGGTATTGATCCAGATTGGCCTTCTTTACTTGTAACTTTAGGTTTCCTAGTAAGTTTAATTGGTAATTCTGTTTAGTTTTATTAGGTATCGCTTTAGTAATGAAGCATTGTTGTGAAAATGCGTTGGCAATTTATCACCGCGTTTGGTGTTTTCGCGGGTAAAAGTGAGTTGGTGTTTTACTTCGACACCAGGAGATCCGGTGAATGTTTTGGCAATATGACTTTTAACTTAAACGCCTTTGCATATTTCATTAATGTTACTGTTTTGGATAATTGCAACAAATAGTCGCAGTCATTCGTTACGCTAAGGAAAACTGTTGCGTTCAGAAATCGAAAATCTTTTCAGCAAATGGAATAAGCTTGAGATTCAAGCTTACCAACTTTGGAAACCATTAACATTACGTCAATATTGAATATCAGCTATGGTGTGATTTTCAACGAAGTATGTTTATTCAAATAGATAGGAAAGTTAAAGATAAGGCATCTTCTATCCTCTATCCCTTGGTTACCAGAGCCTACAAAACAGCTCGTTAGGGAGGTTTGCACACTTACAATTTCAAACATTTTGAAATTCTATAAACCTCCTCAAAAATCGACTAAATTAAATTAAAATCATTAAAAGTTTGCTAGAAACAGATTGTTTTATTTGAATTCCAACAAAGGGAACAAGCTTGTTATTTTAGATAAAGAAGACTACTACGATAGGGTTAAGGATCAGTTAAGTACTGGTACTAATAACTCAATTAGTGAAAATCCTTTACCGAAAATGATTAGAGACGTTAATGATGTGGTTAAAGAATGATTGAAGAGAAAAACTTTGTTACTACTGATGTTAGACGTAAGCTACATGTTTTCAGCCTGTTATGCCCAAGTTATACTGTTTACCCGAACTTGGTAAGTCGGCGAGGCCAATTGTGTCGGAGATTGATGCACCGACCTGTAAGGTTTCCAAAAAGTTGACCAGTGAATTTAATAATTTGTCTATACAATAACCTAGTTTTTGCAGTCAACAATTCATTAGAATTTATTAAGGAAATTCAAAATATTAAGGTGCTGGAGGGTGAAACATCAATTTCGTTTGATGTTAGTTATCTTTTTCATCTTGACATACTTGAAGAACTTCTTGATTAAAGACAATTTGAGCCAGCAACGGTTCCAGGAATATATTCGTCTAACCGACATCTGTAGGAAGCGGAATATGTTTCAATTCAACGGTAGTTTTACCAACAGCTGAAAGGGATGGCAATGGGTAACTCCTTGTCACCATTTTCAGCTAGCTAACCTTTTCGCCGTTTGAAAACGACTTAGAATCAACGGCCGAATATTTTTCTAGGGTTTGGCTTAGGTATGTGGATGACATTGTCGCGTTTTTCGTCATCAAGAAATGCAATACTGACGACTTTCTTAACAGATTAAATAATGGGTTTGAAAACATACCGTTTACATATGAAAAAAGAGGAAAACGGTTAGTTACCCTTCCTAGATGTATTAGTTATTAGAAATAAGAATGGTTTAGAGGTTGATGTATATAGGAAGGAAACCAGTACATTTCGCTACATTCCTTCGGACCCCCCTCCCCGCCCCCGATGCTGTAGTCTGTAATTTTGAAATTTTGCTAAATTCTTGAAATTCGAAATATTGCGGATTACACAAATTTTATTAATGATATCTGATCTATTTCTGATACTTCTTCTGATACAGTTTTTTAAAACTTAAACAACAGTATTAAAGCAGATTTCCGAAACAATGTTATTTAAATCGTACTAGTTTACTTTCTAAATTCCAATATGCAAAGTAGACAACAGAAGGGCGTCACAAACAGAAAAGTTAAACCATCATTACATATAAGTCTGACATTTTAGAGGAATTTAAATTTACCATTGCAGAGATGGAGAAAATAATGCCCAAAGGTATCGAATTCGGTAACTAGGTTGGAAATGTTGATAAAAAGAATGAATGTGTGCCCTCCACAAAAACGCGGCCAAACTTCGGATAAGTTTTACTTGATGTTTGCAGATATAATCTAAAAGTTTTCTTATCTGTTTCAGGAAGAGAATTCTGGAAGTTTTATTTCAACGTAGCTGTGCTAAAAAATATTACTGCAGAGAACCGGCGAGGCGGTAAAAAGAGATCTTTTATAATTTATAACTTAATTGCTTGTAAATTTTTATCGGCTTGTTATACGTCATAACTTAAACAAAAAAGTTTATAAGTTTCCGGTGATTATAACTTCTTAGGATATAATTTGATATCTATACGGATAAAATTTAATTGACGTTCGCTATGTACATACCCAACCACTACCGAATTATTTTGCAACACAGTGACTATAATGAAATATGCGGATTTGCAAATACAAATAGTCTATTTTCACAACATTAGCGACGTTTTCCATTCAATTTACAGTTTAGTGCACACATTTGTTTAATTATGTTGCCATATTTCAAAATAAATAGATAAACTTGCTTAAATGGGATAATGGTTATATAGATGCATATTTCAAACACGAT
>SMLS01065516.1:0-38409 GCA_004785975.1 Popillia japonica
AAAAAAAAATTGAAGAATTTTTTGTCAAAAAATGAAAGCAATCTATGTAAGCGTATAACATATGTATATTACCAATGAACGCAAAACCAAATGTTTAGACATTTAGTTCACTTATATGTACGTGTCTCTGTATTCTCTATATTAAGTTTAAATAAAATCATTTAAAATAATGTCCAAATGAATTTTATTTCTAAAAGAAAAATAATAGTTATCATGTGAAAATATTTGCTTAGAATTTGGCGCAAAAGACAGGTGATGGATATTAATCCATCACCTGTCTTTTGCGGCCAGCTTTGAATAATGGCCAACAATTTTAGTAGTCGCATTCACAAGTTATACTGTAGTAAAACGAACTATACATAGGCGTAGGAATAATCAACATAACCTATAAGCAGACAAAATGACAGACTAATACTCTACTTGACAGCAAATTCAAACGCATTATGAGTACAAGTCTAATTAGAAGACAGCTTTGATAAAATTAGAAACAAATATAGAACTAGCATGCTTCAATCTTTGTTGCTCGCATTGTAGAATTAAGCAGCAAGAGACTACGCCTCCTCATTTATTTTCTTACTAAACATTGTTAGAATTGTTTTTGCTTTTTGGCTTTGCATATCACAAATAATAGTATTTGTAGGATTCAATATTCCATAATTTATGCAATTATACCAGACGATCAAATTAATATGAGCGCTAGTGTATCTCGGTTCGTAATATTGGGAACCAATTTGCAACCATCGCCACTACTGACACTTCTTACGCTTCTGAGTTGACACAATATGCGCAATTAAATTTAATTCGATTTCAAATAAAATTACGTTTAAAGTTTATGTATCCGTGAGATAAATTCAACCGATTAGTTATTAGACACTGAAGAAAACAAATTCGAAATTACACGTTAATAAACTAATAAATTAGAAACAGTTTGACCGTGTATAAAGCAATATGCGGTTTCATACATACATACATACCTACCGCCGGATTTTTTCCGATGAATTTTTAAATGATTTCCGGTCCCTTATAGAAAGCCACAATCTAACTGTAAATCAGTAATATGCTGCACATTTGCAAAAACTAGTATATTTGCACTATACACCGAATAAAATAATTATTTAACGAAATTACCGCAAGTGCTGTTGTCGCAATTAGTACACACCGCATAAATGCAAAGCGTTCATAATTATTGAGACATCTGGTGTATTTTATTTAGTATTATTAAAAATTTTTAACGCAATCGAGAGCTAACTACACACCAATTTTTAAGTCTTGAAAATAAACAAACCATAAATCAGATTAAGTAATCAAAAAATAATAAAAATGTAATTCTTTTTGTTTTTATTTATAATCAAACATAAAGAAACTGAATATTTTATATTAGTACGAACTATTTCCAGATGGTTAGTATATGTAATTATTAAAATTTGGTACTTTATAGCTAAATTATGCGCATTGGATAATAAATTTGCATGATGATGATGCAATTAATACTACAAAAAAAAACCACTGTGGTGATATTACCGAATCATTCAGTAGTTAACATTTAAAATTAAAACATATCATGCCTTCAAAAACTTTCCTCCTTAGATATGACCATGATTCTTTTCTCTGATTGGTAACATCATTACAGTGCGTCACTTGGACAGTTCGTTGGTTCATATGTCACTGTGAGATGTATAAAAATACATACACACTGACAGTTGTCAAAATATGGTTATAGTAGCATTTTAAAAAGCTGCAGTGTTCTCAATCTTAGAAATAGAATTATGTAATTAATAAATAGCCTACTTTAATTAAGAAAAAATGGGCAATTATGGTTAAAATTTATCACATTTTTTACAAAATTTTAGAAGTGATTGGTGACGTCATTATTTAATCACAAAAATTAGACGTCTTATAGATATGTTCAGAATGACATGATTCCAGTGTCAACTTTTGAGGTACACTCACGGTAAGTAGAGATTGGACAGTTTCGATATAACAACGTATGTAGATATTGAAAGTGTCCAATCTCTACTTACCATGAGTGTACATTTGACCTCTCTTACTTAATTAATTTCGTTAATAGTTCTGAGGTGTCTCTACGGTAACAACTTAAATGAAATGAGACATTTTGGCTAAAATTTTGGAATAGGTACTGCAGAATACATAAGCCTAAAATATGAAGTAAATTTCAAAATTTCGAACTTTTAAAGAGGAGCTGGGGTAACTTCTTATGCACCAGTCATGCATTGACTTATTAGTTAATTACTGTCAATATTAGATTTGCAATTGAAAAATGCAATAAAATTATCACAAATATCTGAAATTGACTAACTTATAACCTACTATAATATACGTCATATAAAAATTTTAAAACCTCTTGTTTTTTTTTCTTATTTAGCTATGCGTTTTATTACACTATTGGAATTCTTAGAAAACTTTCTTTAGAAAAATCAAAAACGATATAAATATATCCTATAATTTGAGTAAAAAAAATTGACTAACGATTCATATAAATATACGAAGAAAAAATAATTTGAATTGCTGTATCTTCAGAGATCGTAAAGTTGTGATGTATAGATTATTAAAATCGAATAATACATAAACACATGGCTTCTTAACTTCTGGAAAATTTTGGGTACAATGAATTTTTTTTTGTGCAGAAAAATACTCGGAGTGGATGAAATTAGTTTTTGAAGGGTAGAAGTATTACTTATTTATTTTTTTTGTATAATACAGTTGATGTGCTACAGTATATAATTGTTACAAAGTGCCATTTTTTTCCAAGATTTAAGTATTTTGTAATAGTTATGAAATCCTTATTTCAGAAATAATTTTGACCTAGAAAATACGGACTTTATTTGAGCTATCACATTTAAAATTATAGGGATGAAATCTATGTACAAACACATTTCAAATACAATGTTTCGCACTGAATCAAAATGTCCACATATTTATGATCTTTTTTCAAACTTTCGAGCACTCGCTTCTTAAGCAACCAGTTGAAGACATTCTCGCTAACATTGTCAATTTGAACTAAAGAGTGCTGCAAACACGAACAAAACGGCATTCCATAAAATGCCGTTGCAATAGATGCCTCTTTAGTGATGCTTATACGAGGTATGATCAAAATAAAATGACAATTTTGGAATTTTGTGAGTTCTATTCGATGTACGGAATTGATTAATTTTTAAAGTGTCTCCAGCATTGTCAGTGTTAGTTTATGTTTAGTGGTCGTTTCGGTTAATTGGTGTGTGGCGAAATATCGAATTAAACATTTTGTACTTATTAAGTATGGAATTAAGTGCAGCAAAGCGTTCAAAACCTAAATGAAAGAAGTCTGGACAACATGAATGAATATTATGGAGGTTGCTATGCAAAACAATTGCATATGGGTACGGCAAAGTCAATTTTGCTAATGTTGACAAAAGTCTATAACATTACAAGGAAACTACTTTGCAGAGGATGGCACAAACATTGTAGATTAAATACATATTTTCCGATAAAATAGTCTTAAAGAAGAATCTACGAAATTCTTCAAGATTTTGGTACGAATACCCTAATTGAGCAAAACCATCAAACATGAAAACAGAAATTTTTTTAAGTCCTTGTAAACAATTAAAGTTAAATTCGATTTAACCATAAATTAATTCCCAAAAAATTAATTCAAATTAAAAACAACGAAACAAACAGATGCTAAAAAAAATTTTTAATCGTTTAGTACACATTTTATCTATCACCATTTGAATATTTTAACTTTTCAAACTGGTGGTTCATTATCGCTGAAATGATTGCTTACTAAGATGTAATTATTGTAGAAAATTATGCAAATTAATATAAATTTGATGTTAATTATCCACCTAATTTGCATGGTAGTATGTACTAATTAAGAAAGTAAGAGGTTTTGTTTATTTATTTTTATTAAAACTGTAGCGGCCTAACAAATTACTAAATCTGTATTTACTACAACTCTTACTGTATAGGTGAGTAAGGAGACCCCATTACTGCTGCTCTTCTCGTAATCCTTACACACACTCAAAGCCTCCACCGGAGTCACGTTCAAGACCATATTCATCTGGATTAGATGTGGTATAATCCGATATAGGCACAAAACACATGAAAATCGACCGAATCCTGAATTAAATCCGATAAATTTTATTGAACAAAAGCTAAACAAACAATACTGGCACGCGACGACAGATAAATAACAATTGACTATATAAACTGGCAAGCTAAAATGAGCCGGCCATTGTTCGGTTAACGCACTGTGTGCTATGATAGCCAAACATTCGGACCGATCAAAGACTTACTACTAGGATGATGTTCGGCGAAAGCACGGCACGTACTAAACCGCGGACTACTAGATACTGATTGTGCACCCAGTTAACTAGATCATTCGGATGAGCACACAGAGGTGTAACGTCATCAACTTAGAAACAATATGGAAGTAGGAGCGTGCCGTATTATATTTTGTGGTAATCGTGTTAATTCTGGGGATTAAGATGAAGATTGTGATATTAATTAATACATAATAATTACTATAAAACCTGTTACCAAAAATAACAAAATTGCTAAATGAATTAGAGAAATGCACAGAATTATTAAAAAAAAATTAAATGAATTTAAAAAAAAAGTATCCCAGATGCAGAAGTAGACCTCTCTTCATACTACTTGGTGTTCATACCCCTTTCATAAGTTGTAACTAGTTTGACGACAAACTAACAAGGACAGATTCTCGGGTGTCAGGGTAGATAGGTAGGTAGCGCATGTTTAGACTTGCAAATATGTTTTTGTTCGAGCTAAAATTCACTTTAAAGGAACGATTTGTCAGATTTCCAGTGTTACCTACTCTTGAATGAGAAAAAGATAGAACGAAACTGTCAGTTGAAAGTTCTCTCAGAATATGTATATGTGATATACAGGGGATTTTATTTGAAACGACCCACCCCGAATAATTATTTTGATTTATATAAAATTCCGACGATTTAACGATACAACCCCACCTTGTGACCACTCACTTAGTAAGTAACTGGAGTTATTTGTTGTCATTCTTCAACAATTATTGGCGTAACTTTTGTAAGAAAGCTGAACGTGTAGCAGACGCTTTGACTTAAAATACTCTCGGAGAAAAACAACCAAGTGGTGTAAGATCCGGCGATCTGACAGATCATTCTGTAAGCCCTCTACGTCCGACTCAACGTTTGCGATAGTAATGGTCCAAAATTTACTGAAAAACTGTCACATTTTTCTCAAATTTCAAACTTGCGACATCTGACCTGAACGAGCGATATTAGCTGACCAATATCGCAAATCATCGGTCAAAAAACTGCAAAAACTTTCAAAGACTGATTGCGGAAGATTTACCATGCGATCATCGACGACCTCTTTGGGAAAAATTGGGAAAAATATCACCAAGGTAAGCATAGTCCTTACAAGTTGAATATGTAACAAAATTTAAAATGTGTCAAACGAAATACCTTGTAAATGTGCGTACAGGGGGCACGAAAAATTAATAAAAAATCGAACACACAGGCACATAACGAAACAGTAAAATATATCACACAATTCCATACATCAACGACTTAAGCGACAAAATTAAATAAGAACTTGTCGTCAGACATAAACATTACATTTACACCGAACAATAACAGACAGTTATTTACACATTTAAAATCTAAGATTAAAAAAGATAATCAAAGTAATGTCGTATATGAATTAGAATGCAAAGACTGTGATAAATGTTACGTAGGTCAGACTAAACAATACTTAAAAAACGACTTTATAATCATCAATCCATTGTAACGCATAACATAACCGCAGAAACTGCTTTGTCTAAGCATTCTAAAGAATTACGACATAACTTTGATGTTGAAAATGTTAAGATTTAAAAAAAAGAAAATAGTTATAAAAAGAGATTAGGTAATATATGAAATGATATACATTAAAAAAGAAAATAACGCTCAATTTTAGAACAGATATTGAAAATTTAAGTATTATTTATAGTAATTTTTACCTAATCACACCTGAATTTTATCAAATTAAGCTCTTGACTAGTTTTTTTTGCTATGTTTTTGCCTAGTCCTTGAACAAAATTGTTAGAGCTTGACAAAAAAATACAGCGATATATGGATTTTTATGATTATAAAGTTTTATATAAAAAATATCTTAATTGGCCCATGATATTGTAAACATAATCCTATATATCACTGAATTTCTTTGTCTGTAGATAATTTTATTGATAGGGATGGCCAGTTGTTGGCCATTAATTGACACGAATTAAATGTCAATTTTATTCCATTGAAGAAGTTGTGTAACGAAAACCTAATTTGTAACGGTTCTGGAATAAATTGATTTTTAATCGAATTAAAAGTGTTATAATTGACCTAGAAGTGGAAAAAAGTATCAGCAACAATTGCAATTTTTGCTTGATACGTGTTGCCGTAAAAAGAATTAAAATATTCTTTGAATGAATGCTCAGATGGTCCATCTCCCTATTCAATTTTCTAAACTGGTGGCTGCTATGCTCCAAACACTGATTTTGAATCGTCAAAGTCGATATTAAACGTTGTTCCCCTTGATATGAAAACTAACTGGTTTCGGTGGGTCGTTTCAATTGAAATGCTCTGTATACAGAAGAGTCTTGTATTTAAAAGCAACAGGAGCAACTTCTCACACTCAACAGTGCAGTTATTACGGTAAAAAAAGTTCCAAAGTAACACCAACATCTACATCAAAAGTAGTGCCCGTTTTACCTCTCATGGTTCTTTTATTATGTCATAACGATGACAAATAATTTTGTTGACAGAAATTTTATAATTTGAATTCGTTTATAAGACTTGTTTGTCAATTTCTTAGCTATATTACTGTTTTGATACAAAAATTCCTTTCTCAGTTAATTACATATATTTGTTCATCTATAGCTTAGAAGTAAACAACGTGCGTAATAAATAATGACAATGGATATCAATCAAACAAATATATTTATGTCCTTGAAAGTATGCATTATTAAAAGGTAATCATACCTACCTCTTGAGTTTTCAGATAATAGAATGTAAACTTGCTAAATTAACCTAAAATCATCTGTACCTCATATACGAGTCCTACATTTTAGTTGATAACGAAACAGAACTGAATCGTTTTTTGGTGTGTCTAGGTTTCTCAAGATCTACCGACCTAAGATAATGCCGAATTACACAAATATGTAGTACCATGTCCTCTAGACGGGAACTATCAATTATTTTTAATTTCCATGCAATGGTGCTCTTGTGATGAATTGACGTTTTTTCAGGTATGTACCTATGCTTTTGTTTACTAACTATTTGTGTAACATTATAAACAGGAATTCTTCAATTATACCGATCTAGCAAGAAAACATGTTTTTTTCCGAACGAACTTTATAACGGGTGCCCAAAAGATTTGGCAAAAACAAATCTGGCAAGTCATGAAACTTTACGTGATCGTAGAAGCATCTTCTATGCATCAGTAGTAATGATGTCTGAAATTTACATACATGTGACGGTAACTCAAAGATTTTTTTTCCTACAACATAATCAGATCTACATGGTAATATTCATAAATGAGGAATCATTCGAAATATCTTCCAAACCGCTAATTTTAATTTAACAGACATATTCAAACTAATCGATAAAAAATGTTGCTTTAAACAATCTTAAATACAAATCATATAACTTCTAGAAAGTATGTGTAATGGCCAGTAAATTATTCTTCTAGAGGGGCTGGTGGCCAAAGAATTGCCTCGATTCTATTCGTTTGCAACTAATTTCTTATATAAGTGCAGATGTGGCATCTAACGTTATCTTGATATAATCCCCAGCCTTTAGGAGGAGAATCTTAAAGTCTTGACTGTTTGGCAACGGCATTAAACGTAACGTATGCTGTCTACTGTACTGGCGATAATGCACAAAAGAGTAGAACCACGATGTGAAGTTACTTCCCAAACCATAATTTTTGTAGGGAATTTGGACTTTCTTCTTTGCCCTGGGTTATGTTGATTTTGACCTTCAGAAAACCCCACAAGAAAAAATCTAGTGGGTTCAAATCACATGATTTTGGCGACCCTTCCCGTCCATGGAGAATTTCCATCCTGACATTCGCTATGTGGTACGTAGCACCGTTCTGCTGGAACCATATGTTGTCCACATCCACATCGTTCAAATTGGGCCAAGAGAAATTAGTTATCATTCATCTGTATTGCTCGTCGTTGGTAATGGCCTGACCAATGTCGTTCTTAAGAAAATATGGATCAATGACAGCCCACCAGCCTAAAATCCGTACCAAACAGTAACTTTTTGTGAATGCATCGCCACCTAGTGACCCTAGTGTGGGTTGGCGTCATCCTACTAATGACAATGTTCCTTATTAATGTAGGCATTCATGCACAAATGCGCCTCATCACTAAGGACAATTTTCCGCTTAAAATTGGGATCCTTTCCCAAATTCTTCGATGCCCAGTTAGCGAACAAACGGCGTTGTCTACGATCGTTAATTTTTAACCCCTGTGTTACTTGAATCTTGTAGGGGCGCAAGCTCAAATGCTGACGCAAAATTTGAGGATTTGACTGCCTCGCATTCTTCTGCAAAGTTTCATGGACACAGGCGGTGGATGATGGTTTAACATTTATGACATAGTAGAGGAGAAGCTCATCCACAAGCTTTTATTTCTAGCACCATTAAGGCTTTAAAGCTACAGGAATGCTTCCTTTAACAAAACCTATTCAAACTAACATTCCTTTAGCTCCTCTACAAGGCTTCCTACAATTTAAGAAATCGTCTCTACCTCTATATGGGTGTATGCAAATTTTTAAACTTTTGGGACCATTCCTACCAAATGTTTCAGTAGATTCAAACATGTTTAATATATGTACTCCAAAGATCCGTTAAGAATTAATCGGCTTTATACAGCCCAAATTCCGATAAGATTTCGTCTAAATGACGGTAAACCAATGCAGTCCCCAAGAGGCAAAAACCTTTTGTCGCCCAGATAATTATACTTTGCAAATAAAATAAGGGGTGCGCTGGCTTTAAGTCTTGCACCAGTTGGATGTAGGCCAAGATCTGTCATGAATCCATCCATAGTATTGCATATTAGCTGCTCAGATGGACGATTATGCGCACCACAAACGATTTCTAAACGTTGTTCTGGCGTAAAGGCCCCTATTCACATGCGAATTTGTCTGGCGGATCTATACAGCGGACCGATACGTCGTCCACTATACACTTGCGGATCTGCTCGGCAGATATATCAGTGATTTGCTACACACACACACGGATTTCGTTTGTTCAATTGTGTGTGTTTGTTGTGTGTTTGTTGTGTGTCAGTATGGATAACAAGAAACTTGCAATAATTGGTGGATACATCACAATGTTTGATGAAAAAAAGAAGAAAAGAGTGTGGTCAAGACATTGGTACTTGGAAAGAAAAAAATATGTATTCTGACCTGACTTTATTAAAAGAACTTGAAGTTAGAGAACCTCATGATTTATATAATTATTTATTATTTATTTAAAATAAAACTTTCCCAAAAGTTGTCCGCGAAAGACATTTTGTTATTTTTCTTTAGCTTTTACCTCTTTGAAAGTGTTTCCCTACCCTATGGACGATTGGACATATCCGATTTTACGTATTCACGTTCGGATATGTCACGCTCGCTGTCCGTGTTCGTCGTCTTTGACAGTTATCCTTATCGAAAGTTTTATATGTACCTTAAAAAAACACCTTTTATAAATGGATAAATTGTGTGCTATATTCTAAATGACGGAGAAACACGAATATAGAGTTAATACTCAAAATGGAAATCTAACTTCCTGTCACCTTGCTTTTCTCCTTGAATTTAATTCCTAGTACATTATTGTATTGTCTTATAATTTATGTTTTCTGCAGAATTTTTGTAAATGTTTTATCCCATTGTTATTTCAACTTCCTAAATAGTCAACTTTATACAGATATGCTTAAACCTGAAGCAGATGTTTACCCGAATTACTTGATTAAATTACGAACAATACGGTATTAAAAAAGTCAACAATATTTACAATTTATAATGCACAAGAGCCGAGAGAGGTAATCAATAAGATGACGTAAAATCCTAATAAAGCAGCATGAATTTATACCGCTGGTACATTATGTTTATGTAACGTATCCTCATATATGCTAGAACACGTAGCTGGCATATGTAAACGCCCAATGCTCTGGCGTATTGCAAAAGCAGTCGTCCTCTTTCTTTAGCGGAAATCTTGTTATACATATGTGTGTGTTACAAGTCGGTGTGCCTATGTGATATTTGCGATGCCTCATTTCGTGTCTTCCTCCTTTCTCTCGAATCCACAACAGCTTTATAAACAGATACTAGCGCTACTTATGCGTATTATATACACAAACAGACGAATGTAGCACACCTGTTCACCTTTCTGTCGTATATAAAATGTAAGGAATTCGTTTTTGTTTTCGTTCAACCTATTTTTCGGTAGTCCGTATGTACTAGAGGTAGGTACGAGAAAAGTGTGATTTTAAAAATTCCAAGTCCTGTTACATACGTCGGAGTATTGGGAGAATGTTTACCGAGTTATTTTGAGAAGGAAATAAATCTTATTGGTATATATTATTTATACACACAGCAAAATTTCTATAGTTCCATATCATTTTCTTCATTTTCTAGCTCCCCTATGTATATGTAGCAACTGTAATAGTTGGGAATTACCTACAATTTTATTTTTGAACTTAATGAAATGGCAGAAATATTAGTTCCACAATGCTAGCCAAACATTTTATGAAGTTAGGAATTGTCTGCCAGTGTAAAAACGCTTCTGAACACTTTAAAAAGTTTATTCATACCTAAATGTACAGGGTTTCCCACGGAATTGGCAAGTTAGGAGTTTTCGGACTTTAGTTTTGAAAATTTGAGATTCCCAATAATTTGGTACCTGATCTCTTTCAAAAATATTTTCAAGTTTCTTACACTTCCGCTTAACCGGAAGACGCTACGAACTTTGTTATTTTAAATGGAACACGCTATATATTTTTACGTTTTTGAATACAGCATCAAATTCTACGACGATTACGACTAGGGTTTCCTATACCTTCTTCAACAACTGTTTCTAAGATATTAGGATTTTGACATTTACACCCTTATATGTAACTGATTAATTTTCACTTACTGCATGCGTCAGAGGTTTGATATTTTAAAACTATCAAATACTAACATTGTTTCACCAAAACGTAGTAACATTTTTTGTTTATATAATACAGGGTGTTCAAAAATATATGCTTTACCTATCAAACAATTTTTAAAGTTGTGAAACTAAGTGTTTTCAAACGGAACATCCTGTTTATTTTGGCACTGTTGGACGCAAAATTCAATTCTACATTGATTTGCTGTAACCTTCCCTATACCTATCTCCAATATTTTTCTTTCTATTCCCACTTTATTTATTAATGCTTGCAAATGGCGAAATAATATTTTATCTAGTAAGCTATGACTTTGACATTACAAGAAATTACTGTTTTCAGGAAAAATTATTGCTGTAAACGTTACGTATTTTGTGTCAGATAAGTATACGTTATTGTGTAATTTATAAACAAAATAATAGAAAATGTTGGAGTTTACTCAAATCAGGATATTTTAAATTTATTTTATAGAAGGAGAATAGCAAAGAATTGCGGGAAGACTACTTTATTATTTAATATTAGGTTATCTTAGAAATTTTGTGCAAATATAATTACTGTTAAGTGTTGTATCTATGTATGTATTTAAATACATATATGCATTAAAATTGAGTTTTACAACTTGACAGATTACCTAATTCCTGTATCACTAATTTTTAAGCACCTGTAAACGTTTTACATTTTAGTGTAATAGTGTCACTATTTAAATGCGAGTAGGTACTTAAGGAAAAATGATAACACGCAATTCTAACAAAAGTCAAATTTATTCCAAAACCTTTACAAAATTTATAATCTGGTTTTCGTAACAACTTCTTCAGTGGAATAAAATTGACATTTATTTAGTGTCAAAATATAAATAAATATTATATTATTATCATTGACCTAAAAGTGGAAAAACTATCTGGATAATAAGATAAGTTAAAAGGTCATAAAAATACATATATTACTTAAGGAAAAAGTAATTCAAATAATGTGAATTTCGTTACATCTCATATCGGTAAAAAATTATTGTTTCTTCTGTTTGTTATTCCGTTCCTACTGAATTGCAATTATTAGTATTTCTATGTCCATTACCAATGATGGACTAATTGAGTGTATACAGGGCCAACACTCAATGACTCAAAAAGGGCCAAAAACAAAACGATAACCGTTTGTATGTAAAAAAAATCTTGGGAAATGCTTATTTAGTTTGCCTGAACTATGTAGGTTCTGCCAGTAGATACATATATTATTCTTAACATTAATACTAAATTTTATTGCCTTACTGGGAAGTTTTATCTTCCTCTGGGTGATATTTACAATGTTTAATATGAGGAAAATGTGCATGGGATAAACCAAAGATTCCCAAAGTGGTTTATATCGAATTCTAGAGGTAGACGTCAGCGAAAATAAAACTTGGAAGACATTAGACGTAAATGCTGACACTTGAGAATAGATCCCACGATTTGAACAGATCGAGGCCAAAAGTTTAACTTTCTTATAGACATATAAATTACCTATGAAGTAAAAAATTTCAAAAAATAAATGAAGTTTGGGAGCTAGTTAATATTCTCTTGAGTTTAATCAACCTATTTTAGTTCAACCTAAGTTTTGCGCAATGACACTCTGAAACAATTCATGCTGTAAAATCATCCTGGCAAACCAGGCAAGGATTTGAAATATTTTCAAATACTTCACAAGAAAAAAAAAAACTTTACAAAAGACCGGTAATGGTTTCAGAATTAATTTTGCCAATGAAAAAAAAAAACTGTTTTGAACGTGTATATGAATGAATAATGAACACAAAATCTTTTGAGCAACAGATGATGTTGAAAGCTTCTTGTGTGGTCATTTAAAAAACGATCCAATTCTCCACATAACTAGACGAGGCAACTTCATCTGGTAGTGAAACATATCAGCATAATTTTGTTTTATTATGGATGAAGAAATTCACTAAAAACTACTTTTTGCAAGAATTCCTTATTCAATTTGTTTGAATTGTTATAACATGTGAGTCAGACATTGACACCTATATTTTGTTGTTTTGTATTTCAGCTATCGTTAAAGGAAATGTGTAACATTGGGAGACTATTTTAGGAGTGACAGATTGATCAATGACTATCGAGGCTACACATTTAGACACAAAAATAGAAAGCATTTTTTTTCTTAGTTCGAAAATAATATTTCCTAACGATTCTTTTTAAAATACACGATAAAATAATTATTTCTTAACAACATACACTAGCAGTCAAAGTTTAATTTTTATTTATTCCGTACCAAATTTAATGATTCCATAAAATCAGTTAGATTTCCTCAAGTAAGGAAATGCACTTAATACTATTTGCATCATTAAACGCACTATCATTGATTACAACATTACGAAATAAATAAATGCTAAAAGTTAGATTTCAAATAGACGGCATCACTATTTGTTTTGTAGTTTATCAATCGCTATCAAGTGAACTATTGCAGATAAGAAATAAATACAGCTGGTTTATGCTACGTGCGTAGAACAAAATTGTAATGTGATCTTATTGTAGTTGTAGAACGACTTAGTCATAACAAAGCTACATGTATGAAATCATATATGAAAATATGTTGTGTGCCGGTTTATTTAACAAACAAAAGAGTAGGAATAAGCGATAAAATGAAACTGTATCTAAAGAAAATTTAAAATTTCGAATAATAAAGCTAAAAGTAAATTTAAAATAATTAAAATCAATATCTTTGGTGTCAGGGGAGATTGTATCAACACCTACCAAATTACGTGTTTATTTCAAGAATGAATACTTCACATAGGCCAGGCTTTAAATAACCGTTATACATATATAGATGTGGTACGGTCTGGTATTTATGCAAATTATACTCCCTATACTGCCCGGAATAATCTCCCTTTTTTGTATGGCACCAACCCCTCTTTTCGGCCGACACATTTGCTCACTTCAGCAAGTACAACCCTTAACTGAAACAAAAACAGTTATCTGTCTACAAGATGCCATGTATATATTATTAGGTTCAAGATATTTTTTTTAGTTAAATGATTAAGTATTTATACAAAAAAAAAATGCAAACAAAAAACGGAGTACTTTGCACCGAAAAACATAGAATTTGTCAAATGCTTTTCACGAATCGCTTATTTTACTTTTTATGAAGATTTCGTAGAAAACATATCGAAACTAAAAAATTTGCTGAATAATTATTTCATAATAGATGCATAGGAACTAACATGCCAATTTGTTGGCCTGCACAATTTGCTGACTTAATCCCTTTTCGAATTGGTTGAAATTTCGAACATTTAATACGTACCAATCAATGAAAGATAATTATGTTAGAATGGTTTTTGTTTTCCCCATTCACTCCATGCGAATACAGTCAGAAAGAAATACAAAAATTCTCAAAAAGCTTCCTCAGAATTTGATATACATAGATTTGACCTCGAAAACTGCTTTAACCGAATTAATACCAAATACCCTTCCATTAATTTTAGGTATGAACTAGAAGAAAACCGGTTTGAGACTTACTACTTACCAACAACCACGAACAATTTGTCGTTGATATCTATGAAAAAATGCCCACATTAACAACTACATTCACAATCCATTACCGCAAAGAAATGAAAAAGAACCATACAGACTTAGAGATATACATATGTACGTAAGATGAAATTTTTACAAATGAGTTAGTCATACTGAAGATAGGAGGAAGTAACGAAATGACCTAGTTTCTGAAGCCGAATCTGGTGAAATCTTGGTGAAGACTTATCACCGAACTTTAAATTACTTCAGATTTGAGGCCGTACAATTTCTTATTGGGTTTTAAGCATAGTACCACAGCCTTTTATTATGCGATATGTCAAATTAGCATCAATCACGAACCCTACCTCTCTGCTAGGACTTATAAACAGTGGTCTCCGTCATTTCCTGCTGGTATCCGAATTATGTATTTATTCTGCACACCAGCGATATCCAGCGTCTTCAGAGTCGTTTATCGATAAATCCATCCAATCTGCAAGTTACATAGCACATGGATGTGACGTTTAGATAGCATTATGGCTGCCAGGTACAAGGCGCAAAGTTTGTTTTGGTGTCGTTTCTCTATTGAAAACCACTTTAAGCTTGAGAATCAAACTTCTTCCCTTCATTAGGTTTCGCCGAACGATTTTCTGCTATTTCTCGAGATTATCTGGTTCAACACCCAAATTATAACCTCATTTAATCATTCCTTTCTGATAGGACGTCTGCTATTACGCGATTTGACGTCGTTTCCACTACCGCGTCCATAAGAAACGGTGTGCCCCATGATTTCTTGCTAGTACCTGAAATGGTTATTCTGTGCACCAGTGATACCTCAAAGTTTTTAGTCAGTAGACGTTTAAACCACTCCCTCCTCCTCTCGACCCCCCAAAATACCTAGTTGATTGGTGGAGACAAAATTTGTTGGAGGGTGAACAATCTCTGAAGGTTATATTCCAGCCTGCCAACTTATGGGTGCAAAGATTGTTTCCGTTCCGTTTCTGTATCGGAAAAGTTCCTTAAACTTGAAAAATCAAACTCCTCATCTACATTAGATTTCTCAGAACAATTTTCTCGACTACTTGGAGCGACACTACTGAATCCCAAGTCAAAATCAAGCTATTGCCGCGGCTGTCTGGTTCATGTAAAGTAAACCATTAATCCCCTGCGGTTGCAAAGAATGAAACTGGCAAGATCGGTTAGGAAAAACAATTGTTTGGTTCCCCATGGAGTCTCCCTTTTGCACAACATCAACCGAGCTGTAGATCTGGTCGAATATACAAAAGTTCTTGAGCAGGGATGTAGCAGTTAGCAGCTCAACAATTGAACTGAGACTAGACGATCATGGGGCTGGGAGAAAAAGACAAAATTGATATTTGTGAGATTATATCATTGCGGGCTTGGAAATCCTTTGTTTGAAAAGTTTGTCTATACAAAACGACTACAAAACAGTTTTAGAACCAATATCCCCAGCATCAATACACATAATATGTGGAAAAAGAAAATATTTCGTCAGTACAGAAACTTCTGCATTGGAGCTTTGCTATTTTGCTGTTTCCTTTTGATGTCAATGATTAAAGGATT
This sequence comes from Popillia japonica, assembly GCA_004785975.1. Classification (NCBI taxonomy): domain Eukaryota; kingdom Metazoa; phylum Arthropoda; class Insecta; order Coleoptera; family Scarabaeidae; genus Popillia; species Popillia japonica. Next base: position 16,237 of record SMLS01065516.1, read on the forward strand.
TGTACCAAACTTTTCGCACTCTCGGCAGGCAAATAGTTAATAATGCGATTTTAATTTCGCGTTTGTGAATGCACAATAATTACAGTGAAATTATAATCTATACATACAAATATAATTAGGTACAAGCAAATAACAATCTGAATGGATAAAATCAATAAACTAATAGTATGCAATGTTAGCAATATATAAATTTACTAAACACCGCGATTATTTACATTTCACCAAACAGTTTACGAACCATATCAACATCGATATTAATTAAAACAATCATCATGCTAGTTTAATGAAGGAAATTTAGGAATATTAACCTTAACCCACATTGCTGCGATCCTATTATTTAAATTAGCAGCTGCATTTAACATTACGCTCTTCTAGTCAATGTTTTCGTTAAATAATCCTCTTTAACAATTAAAGTTTACATGGAGGAAACGCATAACACGTGTTAAATACACCTTTAGTTCTAATAATTCTGACGAGATCTCTCTAACGGCAGAGCTATTAAACCCGTTTCACACACCATGCACATTTTCGATGAGTTTATTTTATAATTCTGGAATCTGAACTACCTGTTCTCAACGAGAAACTTGTTTAATTTTTGCAGTTTTTCGTATTACAAACGCAAACGTTCAATACTAAACCCCTGAACTTGACATACGAGAATTTAATGAAAATATTCTTCCAAATCCAAACAACACAGCCTAGCTGATTAATTAAAAAAACCTTTATTTTTGCATAACACGTCAAAATTCGAAATACAACACCTACTGGATACAGTTTTTGGTCAGCTGATTCATATGTTCGGAATCTTGGATTGTATTCGCGGAAGTTCTTACCCTAAATATCTCTTAGAATTACATAAAGCACATCTTTCTATACGTGTCTATTACTACTATGATCGTATCGGCTAGTATTAATTTAGTAAGACAAGTTTTCTAATCGCCCATGTATGTAGTATGTACTGAATCAGCCTCCTTAGGCTTGCCTACCTGTGATGTATCGTAACTATCCTGCATTTCCAGATCGGCTCTCCTCATTTCACCACGGTCCATGCTTTCTTCTGTCTCCCAGTCACCTCCTCCACTATCCGCTTCGTTTTTCGTGAAAATCCTCGCTAACGCACTCCACATTCACTGAAAAATCGCATACGAATCTTCCCACAGGTTCCAATGTCATAGCAGTCCAGCCTACGCAAAGAACTGGTATATCTCAGGGAAAACAAGTCGCAACGGCCGATTTTCGTAAATAAAATTAAATAGAAAACACGGTTAGAACGTTCGTACGGCGTCCGATGATGTTTCCCGGTCTAAAAACTACTATTTACAACATTATCTCGATGATAAAAATTTACGATGACACTACTCCGAACGTTAGAATTTCTTATTTTTGACAACTCCAATCGCATGTCTTGTCATTGTAAAAAACGCAAAAGCGACACTACCGGCTTCCACGCGAACTATTCCGGATCTGTTCAATGGAGAATATAACCGAAATTCGATTGCTATTGCAGACAATCTTGTTGTTTTTACGATCTAAATTAATTGGACGGTGATGATTACTAATTACTTGATTAGATAAACTATTTTGACCGATGTCAATATTAATGTAAATTCAAATAAATTTGTAGCAAATGGGGTGGTGACATCTATAATCTACTCGTCAGAACGCGACGGGTAAAGAAGATATCTAAACTAAGAATCGGCTTGTCCGTCATTCATACATGAACACTCAATAAATATTGAAAAAATTAATATTACTTTTTTATTAAAAAATATGTTTGTCTTATTAATTTGTTTTTTATGAAAATGGTTGTTTTATGATATCTAATTCTTTTTGCCATAAATTTGAAAAACAAAGAAATACTGACAGTTTATTTATGTATGTGTGGCGTTCGGTATATTTAATAATAATTTTTATTAGAAGCTGCTCTTACAAATGTACTGTATTTGATAATTAATAGTTTTAGCAAACATTTTAAACAAGGTTGTTGATATAATAGTCAAACGGTCTGCGGTCAAATAGTTCACTTGACAGTCTAAAATTGTGCCCGTTCGTAGCTAAATTAAAAATATTAGTGCTGCCATCGTACAGCTACCAACAAAATCAGCTGCAGGTTGTACTTAGTTTTGACCGCACTAGATGAGAGCACATACATACAAATCGGGAAAACTGGGGAAAACCAATGCAAAGAATCGTTGTTTCGTTAGTAGTTTTTTAATATTTTTCGGGAAATAAAAACTAAATATGCAGATGACTCAGAATTTTTAAAACGCTGAAATAACAAAAAGAGATTTCCAACACATTTATTTACCTTAACGACGTACTTTTGATTTTTAAAATATTGAAAACCGTATGTCAAAACTATACAGTGTGTCACAAAATAAGTGATCTCAGACTAGAATCACAAGTCAGTTCATAGATCTTACATAGTAACAAAATAAACGATTTTATTTAATTAAAAAATATTTTATTATAATTAACAATTTGCACATCCAATAATTACAACATAATCAAAATATATCTATTTATTAATTACACGTATTCATGTCCGACATTCTTAAAGTAATAGTTATAAACTACTAAATTTGTTATGTATACAACAATTAACTTTAAGCAACGATAAAATTAGAATCAGAATAATCTTTAATATAATATTTCATAATGTTATACACAAAACTATCCTGACTACAATAAAATATCGTTAAAACTTGTATCAATGACAGCCGCAGCTCTTAACGACCATTTTCTTATATTTCTTAAGAGCGACATTTGTAGAATCCGCAAAATATAATACAGATATCGGTGTTAACTTCGTCGGAGCACAGCAAGGTTTCGGATACCTAACAGAGCTTATAAGGTGAACTAAGGTTTGTACTATTGCGTGATTTGTGGCGTTCATATGGGAATTCAACGGAAAATTACATTCTCCTGAACAGTAGTAGGCGGCGTATCCCGGAGGAGCAATAATCCAATCCTATAATTGAAGGAAAATTTTCGTTTTGATTAATTCGTGATTAATTTAATCTAATCAATTTACCTGCCATTTTAGATCTTTAAAGCTAATATAAAGATTATTAATTTTACATGTTCTGTGTTCTGGACTGGCTGAACCTGAAATTATAAGAGAGAAGAATATTTTATTCTTCTGAAAACTATCAGGAGATGATTTTCATAATTGCTTACGTTTTCCATGTTTCGGTTGGACGCTACTTTTCATAATCGACGTGTATTCTGATTTCTTAACTCGTCTAATAGCTCTTGTTGCTCTAACTTTGACGTTTGTTGGTGTTTTCAAAAATGCTACCATAAATGGTTGATATTCGTCTTCACCCTTATTGATTACAAGGCCAATATCTTCTGGTCTGACTTCATGACCTGAAAAAATGTAGAAATGAATATTCTTCTTTTTGCATCACTTATTAAGTGTTAGTATATTGAAGGAGAATTAATTATATACACTTTTTGGAAATTTAATTTGTAAAATTTGAGAAGACGTGGTTGACTCATTACTCAAATCAATTCATTCTGAATTAGATCCCGATTATTCTTAGAATGTCCTTCCGCCTCCTTGACATGCTTCAGGTTGACGTGCCAAAAAATCTGAACATCAAACTTTCACAATTTAAGTTTCTGATCATTAGAATAATCGTTGTAGCAAACCATGAAAACTTCAATTGTTGCCAAGAAAATCGTGCAGCCAAACATCAAAACTTCCAAGAATTTGCTAACACCATTTTTTAAGACAAATTACTGCAGATATTTCCAAGAAAAGGTTTGCCATCCGTACTCACATTCATAGCTGATGCTACAGATAAAAAGTACAGCAATGTACTGCATTTTGTTCACATCTAGAAAACCGACTACTAACATTCTACCACAACATTTGCGTCACTATTATTGTGGTCAAAATCTCACTAAAAAATTGTTGGTCACGAAATTCTAAGGTGATTAACATGATTTTTACCACCACTAGAAATCTACTGGTTAGGAACGTCACAAAAAGTGATTGTCAATAGTCTAGGCCAACACTACAAAAAATCACCGTTCAATGAAATGTCCAGAAAATTACGGATATAGTGCCAGAAAACTGGACATCATAAATATTCAAGAAGGAGGTTTTTAGTGCTAGATTAATATTACGAGAAAACTGCTGACCATAAAAATCCTCTTCTTATCAACGCTAGAAAATTGTTATTACTGTATAAATTCCAAAATATGTTTTTAATGATTAGTATCATTAGAATACCGTTAACTACAAAATATCAAATAGATCAAAAAGCATTCTTAATGCATTACAAATATGCTGATCATACAATGTCCAATTCTTATGAATATAAAGAAAGTAGCTATCACAAAGATTCCAAAAAAAGCATTTCCAATATTATTACCTCAAAAGAAGACGGTTAAACTTCTTATCAGGGCTAGAAAACTGTTGAGTTTATAAATACCAAGTGGGGTTTTAGAATCTACGAATTACCACTCTTAGATAAGTGATGGCTAGAAAAATTCAATTAGATCATGCCAGAGTTCATAAAACATTAAAAAGATGTTGATCATAAAAATTTCAAGTGATTGTCAGTATTTTGATCACCAATAAGAAGCTACTGAACACGAAATTATAGGTGATGGCTGCAGTGGTCTTATTAAAGTTAGGAAATCAGTGACCATGAACATTCCAAAAGAAGATTTCAGTATTATTTTTATTGCTAGAACTGCTGATCACAAAAATCTCTGGAGGATATTGTTAGGGCAAAAAAATCTGTTGACTCTGTTAATAGCAAGTGGGCTTTCAGGATCCATAATTTAACACTGTTAGAAAACGGCTAACTGCAACATTTGAAATAGATCACAACAGCACATGCTTACAGTATTAGAAAGATGCTGGTCATAAAACGTCCAAGAAGTGATATATGTATGTATTTTGATGAACACTATAGAGCTATCCCACTAAACATGTAACATTCGATTAACGTTACAAAAAGTTGAAATGATGTAAAAAAAGCAACGTCTACACATGAATGGTGAATAAACGTTAAATAGACACTGCCTGCTGACGTGTGTTTAAGTTACATTAAAATAACGTTTAATAAATATGTTCTAATTATTATCGCATTAACAACTTTTAAAATGTTTACTGAACATGCAATTAATGTAGTCCTGTGATGTTATTTATAATGACAATATTTATATGTTTGCAAAACGTTCAAAATGTAGATGCAATGTCCATTCTGAATTAACATCAATTAGTAATTCATCATCCGTTATTGGTAACTGGCAAATAAGTAGGTGTTACGGCCGTCGCCTTTCGCTCCCTCAAACCATTGTAAATTTCAGGAATATTGTGATTCTTATTTGGTAAGTTATAAAGTTGGTAAATCCTAATATGTATAGGTACGACACCGTTCGCGCCGACTCGGCGCTGCCATGGCTGCCATATTTGATATTGGCGTATGAGGTGCTAATTGTATCAGTGCTTCATTTCTCATTTATAACGGTTTATTGTAAAAGTTGCCGAGAATAATGGAAAAAACGGTAAGTAAGTTTGTTTCTTAGTTAAAAAGGGAGTATGTAGCTGTATTTATTTAAGTATATATAGTAGCTGTATTTATATGGCAAGCTACATAGTGTCAAAATGTGTCGTGTATGACCAAAGGTGTAGGTTATGTGGAAGATGAATATCGTCTTTAATTAAAGTCCATTTATTATTATTTCTCCAGGCTTAGTACAAGCATATTTCAAAATTTCTGTCATACATATGTAAGATGATCCATAACACAAGGATGTTTCAATATTGTATTTCTTTAACTGGAACATCACATATTATCTATACTTTTTATATCCTGAATCCTCATCTCGTCAAATTCCAGATGAAAACGAGGTAACTGTTTTAGAGATAGTGTTTTATCGAAAAAGTTTACCTTTAGCAAACATTTATATGCTATTCTGAAGTTGTAAATTATTTCAGATTTATAGAAGAGACAAGAAGCCATATACAAAAAGACATTTGCGAAGACTTCTAAGAGAGGAAATTAATTCACTAAAAAATATTTCTTACCAAAATAAAACAAAAGCTCAGATTAATAGTAACTTAAATTTAGTAAATGATAGTAATAATTATAATTTTGAAAATATAAATTCCGATATAAATAAACATGAACGCATTAATAATGCCGGTAATATCACGCCTGAAAATAATGTAATATTTGCTAATGATAGGGAAGATAGCTTAATACGTATATCAGAGTCTGCAAAAGAAAATTCTATTAATGAAAAGCTCTCTAACTGGATTGTAAATTACAACATTTCACAAAATGCCAGTAATGCTCTATTAAAATTATTAAGAAGCAGTGGCATAGATGTACCTAAAAATTGTCGAACCATCCTAAAAACCAATACATCCAAAGTAATTGTTGAAATGCCTCCAGGCTACTACCATCATTTTGGTTTGGAAATTGGTTTGAATCATATATTAAGCAGAAGTAACACTTTATATAATGAACATTCTATTAAAATCGATATTAATGTTGATGGATTACCACTAGCCAAAAGTAGCAACAGCCAATTTTGGCCAATTTTAGCATCTATAAGCAATATACGAGAATTTTCTGCGCCTTTTGCAGTTGGAATTTTTCATGGGCCTTCAAAACCAGAAAACCCTGCATCATTTTTAAAATTGTTTGTAGAGGAATTTAAACACCTTGAAAACATCGGGATAACATATAAGGGGCGTGTTTTACAAGTAGAAATTTTTAGACTAATATGTGATGCTCCAGCAAAAAGTTTTGTATTGGGAGTTAAAGGCCATAATTCAAGTATGGGATGCACGAAGTGTACTACTGAAGGTACATTTTTAAAGAACAGAATGACATATCCAGAGACTGATGCAGCTTTGAGAACACATGAACATTTTATAAGTGGAGTGTATGAGGAATATCATAAAACAAACACTCCTCTAATACACGTAAAATTTAATGTGATTACTCAAGTGCCTCTGGATTACATGCATCTTGTGTGTTTAGGGGTTATGAAGCGTTTACTACAATTTTGGGTTAAGGGCGATAGAAGCGTAAGAATTACAGAACAAAATAAAAACTACATTAACACTAAAATAACAGAAATTAGATCTGTCATTCCTTTTGAGTTTGCAAGATTACCAAGATCATTAGATGACATAGATAGGTGGAAAGCAACAGAGTTGCGACTATTTTTGTTATATATTGGACCACTTCTTTTAAAAAATCGTCTTCGCCCAATTCTGTATGACCACTTTCTAAGCTTCCATGTTGCAATACGGATTTTAGTAACTGAAAAAATGTGCTTACAGTATAACAGTTATGCAAGAAAATTATTAATATACTTCATGAAAAAATTTAGTGATTTATATGGCCAAGAATATATAAATCATAATGTCCATAACTTGATTCATTTATGCGATGATGTACTCCTTTACGGGTCATTGGACAATTTCAGTGCTTTTAAATTTGAAAATTATATGCATTGTTTAAAATTAAAGCTCAAATCAACAAGATATCCGTTACAGCAAATTGTTCGACTTATATATGAAGAAAGGGAACATGGTGGACATACCAGCGCACAAAGATTAGAAAATCATAACGAGTTAGTTACTAGTAATAGTAAGCCATATGATGATTACTTGCATGTGCAATTTAACCGACTGAAAATAGATACATGTGAAAGAAACAGTTTTTGTCTATTACTTGATTATACTCCTGTTAGAGTACGCAAAATATTCAAGAAATTAGAAGATAATAGTTTTTATATTCTTTGTGAAAAGTATAAAATGAAGCCATACTATAATATTCCATGTAATTCTACAATGTTATTATGTGGAGTAATTTTTCCCTGCAGTGATCTATGTATTGTGCCTCTTACCAACATTTACTGTAAATGCTTCTGCTATGATAATATAATATTACCAATGATGAATTGTCATAGTTCTTAGCATTACTCTCAATACAATTACTTTTTTAAATTAATATGAAGTTTATTTCCACCAATACATAAAACTCTTTTGCAGATTAATTATGTAGTTGTTAAGTTCATCGAAAGTGACGAAATATCAGCTGTTCCATATGACTGGATAATAAAAAATAATACATTAACTCAATGCTCATGGCCCAAAAAGGGGGTACGTAATGCTGTTGTCAAAAAGACAAAGCCAGATGACAGCTGGAGTGTCCATGATGTGGAGATATTACATGAATTTGGTAATATATGTATGCATATATATGTATGTATATAAAGTATTGAAATTTATGGGGAATTGGTCTATTGTGTCTGATACAACAGACCGATTCCCCGTAAATTTCAATACTTTATCTAAGTACGGTCGATATTTCCACATATATACTATATATACAGGGTGTGATTGATATACAAAGCATGCATTAGGGGATGATAGCTACAACGATTTAGAAACAAAAACATAATACACCTTGGGTCTATCTGTAAGCGTAAAGGAGAAAACAAATTATTTCTCATGTTACAAACTTCGACGCATACTGTACAGCGGCAGCCGATCAGTGCAGGATTTACTCGACGATTATAGGCGTGTGTTCTTGCAAATCGGCAATACATCGAGCCTTTCCTGTAATACATTTTCTCCTGTCTCTCAAAAAGGTCCTCTATAGGACCACCAATTTATCACAAATAAAAGAAAAGAACTAAATTTTGTAGTAGCCTTTACGAAAGAGCTTAAAGCGCCCTAACGTAATTACACTATTATTACATTGTTTTCATCTAATGCGACTTTCCCTCAGCTTAAATTTTCATTTACCGATCGAAAGCTACTATTAAATATGCCATTTTCACTGTAACTTCTACATAAGATCGATTTTATTGTCATAACATTATTTAAAAAAAACGCAAAGGTAGCTCTTCCCTACTTTCGGATATTTTTAAAACGTATGGCCATTGACTTCGTACGATACAATGGTCTAATGTAGTTCAAGGTCGTATAAACATATGTTGCGTCGCTTGCAACTATGATACAGATGTGATTCTATTGATATGAGTACAGTATAGCGTAAGAGAAATGACACCACTCTTCAGTTTCAATGTATTAAATAATTCTTTTTCGTCGTTGTTTTCAGTTATTTTCAACTCTAAATTTTCGATATGGTTTTTTGGTTACTTCAGAAGCAATATGGATGAGTTTTCTTATACAGTTTGACCAAATTAAGGATTTTTAGAAATAATTTTTTTTCTCGTTTACGCTTACAGATAGACCCATGGTGTATTAGATGTTGTTGTTTCTAAATCGTTATAGCTATCATCTCTTAACTGCATGCTTTGTATATCGCGGACAGCCTGTACATATATATATATATATGAGGGTAGTTTTTCGACCGAAAACTAGTTAGGGAAAAGCGGTAGTTCAAATATTGGGGAATGCGGTCTGTGTTAATTGTTAATTTTGCTGGTTGTATTTATTCCGTTTATTCACAGACCGCATTCCCAAATATTTGAACTACCGCTTTTCCCATATATATAAATATATATATGTATATACATTATTATAAATTACTTCATTTTTGTTTAATACAGAAACCTATGATGAAGCATTTGAGAGAGAAAAAAAGGAAGTTAGATCTTCTGAATCTGAACGAGAATTGGGAAAAGGAAAAAGAAGAATTAAAAGGAAAGCTCAGTTTGATGAGATATCTCCTCCTCCAACTCCAGGCTCAGATGGTAAATTCGGGTCATATTCTCACTGGCTTTCTTACAATTTTTATTTAATTTATAGGTAGTTCTACATTATCAATCGAAACCGCGCCATCTCAAAAAAAGAAAGGTAGGTAGATATGTATAAAATTTTGTTGTTTGTTGTTGTATTATTATTAACAGTTTGTAATTACAGATTTTGGACAGCAATCAAAATATACAGTTGATAAAGAAAATTTGTCCGTAGATATGATGAATAGGGTAATGGAAAGTGAGTTGCGTTTAAAATATATATATACATATATATTTCTACATAAATAGAAATTGTAAAAAACTACGTAGTACCTAATCTTATAGTAATATACATATGGTCAAAGAACTTCTAATGGCGAAATATACCTACTATTTTTGTGCATTTCTAGTGGTAATATTTCCATAAAAGAAAACTAGTGGTGCCGTCTGTATTTCGCCAATGGAACATTTCTTTGATAATATATAATATTTGGTATTACATATGTTGAACACAGTATGTATTTTTCAGAATTCCTCAGTAATGATAATTCTATTCAGCATTGCGAAATAGAAAATAATAATGATGTCCGCAGATTATTTGCAAATGAAAAAGAAGGTATGTATATTTGCTCTGTGCAACACTATATTTTAGAATTACAGTTTATATAGGGAATTAACTGTTGGATGCTTTCAGAATTCTATGAAGATATTTCTCCCGGAAACTCTGCAATACAAAACGTATTAGATTCCGAAAGCGACCGCGGGAGTGCAACACATTCAGGGAATACTTTAGGTATGTCATAAAGCGTCTGTTACAAAGTATTATTATTATGTTAAAATTATGAGTAAACACTAGGAGATTTCTTTCAGATACAAATCGTTTACTGGAGCATTTAATAGAAATTAAAGCTACACAAAAATTAATTTTACAAAAATTAAATTCACTTAATTCAGCGACATTGGAAGATTCTAATATCACAGAAGAAAATTTGCGTGATTTACCATGTAAGTCGGTCGATAACTTGATGGCCCTTGAAACAAAAATATCTGAAGACCAAGCCAGCTTGTTGCAATTGGTAATAGCGTCCTAAGTATTGAACTTTAGTATCTATACATAACAGCATATATGTACATATTTCAGGAGCATAAACTTAATTTTATTGGAGGGTACAACGAAAGAAATTGCACTAACAGATGTTTAAGTTGTATATTTCATTATGAAATTGCAGAACATTTTTCCTGGACTGGCCAGAAAGACAACATAAGAGTTAAAGATTTAAAACTGATTAACGTCTTAAAATGTAATTACGTTTTATATTGACATTTAGATACAGTTAAGTATCTCTAAATTAGAATTAATGACAATATAAATATTTATAGGTGCAGTCAAGAAGACATTCAAAAGTATGACAGAGAGACAATTTGAGGAATATGTCATGGACTATTTTCGCCACGCCAAACAAAGACGGCTCAGACTTTCGAAATAATATATATATGTATATATATATGTATATATATAAATAACAAATAAAAGGCTAGATTCTGTATTTTGAATACATATTTGGAATAAATAAATATTTGAAATATATTGTTTAATATCTCTAAAAATTTCCTAATAATTTTGCAGGAACAGAAAGCTATCAAGATACCTTGAACGTACCGCAAATTTTGCTCTATTCGTCGCATTACCAGCGCTATGTGATACCTCGTGATATTTTATTAAGGTTAAAGCTGTATACTCGGTAGTGCAAGCGGCCTGCATTGCACCGGGTCGGAATGGGTTCTACACGTGCTTGGCAAAATAAACTATGAATTCATATGAATTTCTCGGGTTGCATCATTATACGCGTACAAGCTCGACAAAGCATCTTGCACATGGCGTGTCTTTTAAATAATATTTTGCCGAGCATGTTAAGAACTCATTCCGAGTCGCTGGATTGCAGGCTGCTTGCATGATAGAATAGTGTAATTTGAGGTTGATATAATCACATCCATATAACGTTATTAACAATATCAATGTGATAGTAGGTATGTTTTTTCGGGTCTTGTCGCGTAGGTAACTATTCAGTGTCTTGACGTTTCGCTGATTGTGCTATCAGCTGCTTCAGAAGTTTTCTAAAAAGGAAAACTTCTGAAGAAGCTGATAGCACAATCAGCGAAACGTCAAGACAGTGAATAGTTACCTACGCGAAAAAACATACCTACTATGGATTACGGCCGTGAAAGCCTACACTCAACTAATATCAATGTGATGTTATTTAGAAGTCATCACTGCGATGTTATAAGTGCGATGTTGAATTGATGTTAGTAATTTATTGATATAATCACATCCATATAACGTTATTAACAATATCAATGTGATGTTATTTAGAAGTCATCACTGCGATGTTAAAGTGCGATGTTGAATTGATGTTAGTAATTTAACGTTAACGTGATTTTTTTAGTTAGGCGGACATAAGAGGTTAAGTAGATGTCATAGCGATATAATTTCACATATCAAAATAACATCGCACGACACATGCGCACGTTATTTTAACGTTAATGCGATAGTATTTTGCTTAGTGGGATTGATCATGAAAATTCTAAGAAGTCACAAGAGTATTCTACTATATTACCTAACTAGTAACCATGAAGATTCCAAAAGAGAATTTTCAATATTATTATTATGATTGCTAGAAAACTGCTGAACACAAAAATCTCAGGAAGACTTTCCCAGAATTCTTATCAGGGTTAGAAAACTGTTGGCTCTACTGAACTGAATGATTTATCAGAGTTAGAAAACTGTTGGCTCTACTGAACTGAATGATTTACCACCAATGATTTGGGTAACTCAACCTTGTTTAAGGACGTTTTTGTCTGTCAAAAACGGATTGTGCGTTGTTTACTGGGTTTAGGTGCCCTTGCTTCCTGCAGACCAGTTTTCATTTCCTACAAAATATTGACTTTACCTTCAATCTTTATTCTGGAACTAGCGCTATACGCGTATGATAATAGTTATAAGTTTCAAGTTAACAGTGACAAACATGATCATAACACTAGATATAAGGATGATTTGGCTATCCCTAGGTCTAGGTTAACATTATGTCAGCAGTCTCCACAATTTCTCGCAATTAAAGTATTTAATAAAATTCCTAAGCACTTAAAAAAGCTTCCTCGAATAAAATTTAAACGCGAAGTCCGCAATATTTTGGTCTTAAGTGGTTTTTACTCTTTTCAAGAATTTTTACAATTTAGATTTACTTAATGGTCATTTTATTATTACTACCTTACCTTTAAATGGTATTTTCTGTGTAATTAATCAACTATATCTATACATTTGTATGTAACTTATTTCTATTTTCTCTATTAACATTGTTATTACCATTCATCATTTTCTAAATTCAGCATTTCTATTATTTTTATATTATGTACTTAGGTATATTTGTATATTTATATTGTTTTTTTTTTCAACATCTGAATTCAATTTAATTGTTATTATCTTATGTTTTTTCGATTTTTTGTATGTGACTTCCCCTATGCCATGTTTTTTTTTTGGTCTTTTGGGAATAAAGTTGTTAATTACAACAATTCAGCAGATCAGTATTAGAAGCACCATGATTAGAAAGCTATTAAACGTAAAGATTTAAGGACGTCATTCCAAAGGAGGATGTTTAGTATTGCTTTCATTTCTAGAAAACTGTCGACCATACACATCTCGAGAGGTGTTTGCTAGAGTTTTCTGCTAATAGTTTTTCTGTAGTTAAGGATTACCACTCCTAGAAAGCTGCCAATCATAATAGTTCAAGTAGATATTAGATCATAGGAATACCAAGGGGTGATTGCCAGTCTCCTTATTGGCGCTAGGAAGTTGTTGCAAATCCTAGAGATAGTTGTCAGGATTTTCTGACCTAGAAAATTACTGACCGCGAACTTTATAAGAAGTCTATTTTCAGAATTTATTCTAAAATCTCTGATAGAGAACTGTCTTAACTACAAAAGATTTTAAGGAAGTACCTACTCTTACAAGTACTAGTAAACTGTTAATTGAAAAATTTGTGATTGGTGATTGACAGAATATTATCAAGTTATGCAAAAATTTCAAAAAGTCTTCGCGCAAACAAATCAGAATCTGTTCTTACCAGAACCTTTATCACAAAGGCAATGGTATTAATTTTACAATTTATATGGACCTTTGTCTTCTATTTTAATTGAACATGCTTTTATTGTTAGCAGGACAGGTATTTGAATAGAATAGAAACTTCATATTTGACTACAAAAACACGTTATTACAAGGAAAGGTAGAAAGTGCGGAAAAACGCTAATGGCTTTTACCTGGTCGATTAATGGGATGCACTGAAAGGTAGAGGCCCTTGTTGGAATCCGGAAACGCTATCCAGGTAGCTAAGGGGGCTGTAATGTTCAACTCTAACCAGCCTGAGTAACCTGCCGTCGTATTTATCGCTCCTACGTATTCTAATTCTCTTTCGCTAAAAAACAAAAAATATTTGCATTTTAATATTGTTTTAATTTACAACGATGTTAGCATAACAATAGACCACACATTCTAGCGCAGGTATAATGACAACTTACCCTTCTGGTGATGTTATAAGCTGATATGCGGTTACTGTATAGTCTCTATCTGGTTGTGTATTGTTCGTATTAAAATTAATGTTCTGATATAGTCTTAACTCAGCTCCAACGATTGTATTCTCAACTGGCACGTTTGTCATATTAAACCAGAGCCGTTTTCCACGTTCGTGGCGGACTGCACTCAAATGGTGATCTAGAATGTTTCATATAAGAAATTAAATTGTGAAATATGCATTGATCCCATTTAAAAGTTCACGCATATTTTGGGGAAATTAAACCAAGATACTATTTTGTCTTACATTCCTAATAATTAGTATAAAAACAAATTTCTTCTATCACGGCTGGTATTATAAACAAATGAAATTCATATTGATCATACAATACTAACACCAACTAAGGATATGCTATTCTGGGACGTATTTAGAAAGCCTTTCTTTTCACTTTTCTTTTATAATGGGATGAAGAACATTCCGAAATTAAAGTCCAACAGTAGTCAGCAAGAATATCGCTATTACACTTGCCCTGATAGCGTTTTTCAATAGTGGAAATATCCTGATAAAATCTTTCCCCATGCTCGTCACTAACATCGATCGCCAGGATTCGGAGGAAAGGAGTTGCAAATGCAAGAAATGTATTCCAAGACTCATATTACAGCCTAATGCACGGTATCTTCTAAGAAGTTTACTAACAATTTCATCGTAATCTTCAGATTTTTTATTTCCTAAGAAATTCTTTCTTATACTTTTAAATGCCTCCCAAGCAGTCCGTTTTAAATCGCTCGCAAGAGGACGTCAAATTCTCGACCCTGTTGTAACAGTTTAATCTGGGGTCCTATAAAAATCCCCTCTTTAAGTTTTGCCTCAGATATATTAGAAAATGTTTGTTTAAGGTATCCTTGTCTCTCATTGTCTAATGCTTTGATGAAATTCTTCATCAGACCTAATTTTATGTGTAATGGCGGTAAAAATATTTTATGAGGCTCCACCAGCGAATAATGGACTACGTTCTTTTTTCCAGGAGTAGGTATATTGTATTCTGGTTTGCCATTGCTTAACAGTAGATTGCAAATTTCTCGCTCGACTGCCCATTCACAAAGGAAACAGCAATACTTTGCGAATCCAAGTTGTAGACCAAGTAGAATTGCAACTACATACTTTGAAATCAGCACTGATGTACCATGATGACCACTGATGTAGGTTTTGTAATTGATTTTATCAAGGAGGGTGTCGTATTATCATATGTTTCCTTCATGTGCACGGCATCACCAACAGGAATGGAGCGGTAAATTCCTATATGTAGAAGGACAGCTTTCAAACTCAATTTAGAAGCATCTATAAAAAAACGCCATGCTTCCGCTTGGTGGTTGTAACCTAATTCTCGCATTAAATCGTCAACATTATTGCAAAACGAAAAACCTTCTTCAGTTGAAAAATACTGCGAGAGTTCTTTCTGGCGATCTCGGTATACAGAAATACGCGTGCCCCAAGCTATAACAACTTCCATCCCTGCAGTCTTGATCCTAATATTTCTGCCTGAGTTTTTGACAAATTGAGATCTCGAACTAAGTCATTTAATTCCAATTGATTTATTAAATGAGGCGTGTCCTCTTCAGATAGCAAATATTCTTCATCTGTGTCCAACAACCCTGAAATGTATTCTTCTACCTCGGTTTCAACATGTTCTTGGTTCGAAACATCCATAGGACTTGGTACTGGCAAAGCTTCCGAAGGAACTGGACGAGTGGCAAAAGGTAAATTAGGATAGGTAATTTTATCCTTATTTTTACTGGAAAACCCGAAGATCTTTGTACAGCAATGGTAGCAGTCTGTCGAATGATTCTTTTGGTCTCGCCAAATCATAGGCCTACCAAATGGCATAGCTAAGCTCTTACCTTTTACCCAGCTCCTCAAAGTAACAGCACATCGTGCACAGACATTGTGGGGGATCCGCAACTTGTCTTGATTTGTAATTTTTAATTTAAAATAAAGATTATACTATTTTTCTATTAAAGGTGTAATATTTCGTCTATGCTATTGAACGGTGAATTCTCCACATACATAACAAAAACTGTTAGGATTGTTTACACACACACGTGACAATGCGAATTCAAAAAAAGTTTTACTACCATACATTGAGTCAATTTGAGTCGAATAATTGTGTCTAAACTCACATATGTATATGCACCGATCTATTAATTCCTTGATTTGATTGGTTCTAGAGAAAAAAAGGGGGTGGTTTCACGACTATGACGTACAAATGAAGCCCAAACATGTTAATTCCTGTTCAGCATGCCCGTTAGTATGATAATATCATGATAGTTTCTTTTAACTTACTAATAAAAAATATCTTTAGACAGATAGTACGTTTAATACATATATGTATGTATAAAAAAAAACATCTCAGAAACCTGACGTGATAGCCAATTTTGAAAATATTTTCAGAATTACAATAAAAAAAGTCCATAACGTACACCTATCAGAGTCTAAGAAAAAAAAACCTGTTGACCAGTGTTATTTGAAGCCGACAAAAAATAAATAAACAATACGTTTAATTATTAAGAAAACATAGCATTCTAACTGGAAGAAAAATTCACGATATAATCATTTCTTTAATACGTGACCAGCTTCTATATAGAATTAATTATATCAAGATCGATTACGCTAGGCATGGATATTGTTAAGTATCAATGGAATAGTTACTTGCTAAATATAGATTGTGTATATGATCTCTCTATGTCGACTATCGTCGATAAACAGTAGAATCCATATTTATTTCAAGTAGCAATTTTATTATATTAATTTTTCTTCATAAGAATTTCGTTTTTAAAATGCTTGAAACATTATAGAACTATTTAAATATTGTAATGAGAATTATTTATGTACATATCTTCATAAAAATTGTCCACCATCCAACCACTTTACATCTGCCTGTATTGATCCAGTAGAACGTAGAACTTGTTATCATTTAGGTTGTTATCATTACCTCGACACAATTCTTGACCAATCATGACTGAAGCCACATTCTTATAAATAATAATAAATTTATGGAGTTTTCAATTTTAGAGGAATCATTGTTCTAAAATTATAGATTGTCAATCTTTGCTATCATTAAATTCTTAAATTCTTGGAATACATAATCTCCAAAACTTAAAACTCAAAGTTTTGTTAAACGTCAAAATTATAGGACAATTTTTTTAGCCAGAAGTTAACATTTCGTGATTTTCAGTTTGTTTTCCAAATTCTTGCTCCATGATCTGAAGACATTTAGTCATAATTAGATATGATGGCTCATAAGCTTCAAATCCTCGTTTATTTTTGAAGCCCCCTAAAGGCATCTGTGTTTTTATCTTCGATGGTCTTGCTTCTTTAACTGTGGCTGGATCAAGTAAATCTCTGAGACGACTAGTTTGAAAGAATCAGATTTTCTGCCCAAATAATTAGAGGTAGAATTGTGATCTTGGTGATATTTATAGTAAAATAAAGGAAACTATACACACATCTACTCTAAGTTGTATATTTCCTACGAACCGTGATACTTTGAAGTGTAGCTACAGTTTTAGAGTTTGTTGCTCTAAATCAGGCAGGACTTCAACCGTTATTATCGTTTTCAAAAACCTCGTGTAATTCAGTAATTTCGGCTTTAGAAAACGGCCACCTCTGCCGCACAGGAGAGGGTGAACCGAATAAAGAGACATTTTGTATTGTTGATTTAAATTCTCTATACAGACGGGGTCGCCATTTCGAGCTATAATCTTGACTTCAATAGGTCATCATTACTAGAACGTGTGTGCATAGCCATATAAACATCAAACATTTTGGAAAAACTGCTCACAAAAATAAAAAAAATAGATCAGACCCGGGAAAAAACAATTAGGAACATCTTTTGCTCCCAGCCAGAAGAGGTCTGCTTGTAAGAAGACGCGCCAAATGATTTTAAGCTGATATGACTTTGTAGATTGGTGCTAGATTGTATGAAATGTCTTTTAAGTGTCTTAGAATAGGGCCTTCTTCGCTTCGTTTGAGTTGATTTTGAAGTAGCTGCTCCTTCCAATATCATATTATGTAAGATTACGCTGTTCTAAACCAGGTAAGGGCTTCATACGTTATTATTGGTTTCAAAAATGTTGTGTACATGAGCAATTTCAGTTTTTAGGAAAACAAAGCTTTTACCACATAGGAGGAGGTGAAATAGCGATACATTTTATGATTGGACAGATATGCAAATTTCTTCTATTTTGGGATGTAATCTTCAGCCGATTAGATTACTATATTTAGAGGGTGGGTGGGAAAACTGCTCCCAAATATTAAAAATAGATCAGGTACTAGAAGTGCTAAAAGAACTTTTTTTTTGGCCGGCCAGAAGACATTTCCTTCTGAAGAGATGCACCAAAAGGTTCTTTTTATATCAACACATAAAAAATCTTTGAACATCTTAAAAAATATCCTCTTTGGCTTCGTGTGAGTTGCGTATGATCTTCACGAAATCCAAATTATTTATGTTGATAATTTGCATCTTTTTCGATATTAGTTGATAATGTTCAGGAAATAATGCGGTTTAATAATCCAAGACAAATTTTGGCATTGGCATTATTATTTTATATCATTCTTTTAGGACTATTTTGGTAACTGGTGTGTGCAAAATAAGCTGGACTTGAATGTGTCTAAGTGCCGAATAATGAGTTTCTCTCGTAAAGCAAACATCATTACATTTGACTACCATCTCAATGGTACTTCACTTATCCGTACCCAATCGATGATAGATCTAGGAGTGACATTCGATTCTCGGCTGACATTTTCCGACCATCTCACCCGTATATGTTCTTCATCTTTAAAAATGCTAGGCTTTATTGTTCGGATAACGAGGCAATTTACAGATACAGATTCTATTTTAGCACTGTACTTTTCCTTTGTGCGATCGAAATTGGAATATGCTTCTGTAATCTGGACACCCTCCATTAAGTATCGTAGTAATGCCATTGAACATGTACAGCGACGTTTATTAAAATTTCTGTATTTCAAAAAATTAGGTAATTACCCTATTCAAGGATATAGTCACAAAGCACTTTTGGATATGTTCAATGTTGACTCGTTAGATCTTAGGCGTAATCATTCTGACCTGAAATTTCTTTATAACCTACTTCATAACCAACTAGATGCTCCGGACTTACTCAGTGGGATCAACTTTATCGTGCCTCGCCCAGCATCCAGATCATCGAATGTTTTTTATTGTGAGAGGTCGAACACTAATATTAGATCCAGGTCTCCCATTCACCGGATATGTACCTATTATAACTCCTTGTCTGATGATTCTATCGACATTCATTGTTCGCCGTTAAACTCACTATTGGCCAAATGTACACCTAATTTACACTATATTTAATTTTCCATTATGTTGAATACATTTAGTTTATTAGTTTATTATTATTATTTTTTTCTTTAGTTCATAAGTATACATGTGATATTATTTTTTTGTCCTGTAATTAGATTGTTATCTGTTGGGCAAATATATTATTATTATTATTATTATTATTATTATTTTGGCGATTCAGTCGAGTAAGCAGATTACTTCCAAATTCACGAAGCGCAAAATGAAAGATCAGTTCTCATCCTAATCAATAGTTTTGTGGGCTGACTGGAAAAACTCTGCCATGGGTCTTTCCTTCTCTGAAGCGTCGAAAACTATGTGAGTTATTAGTAGTTTTGAATTCAAAATTGAAGATAATATGTATGTGCTACGCTTTTGAAGTTGTATAATTTCTTCAGCAGAAGCGATGCAGCGTGTGTATATAATATATGTATATAATACCTTATATGACTTGGGTCAATTGTATTTTCACTTGTCTCCAAACTGTCTTTAATGGTCACGACATCTACAATTTTTAATATTTTTTTAGCATTCATTACTGTGATGCATAGCTTCATTTTGATACACTCTGTATATATGTAGTTAATTTTAAACTGTATCTAATAAACACGTGTCTCAACAAACAGACTTTAATAAAGCATTAGTAGTTTTCGTATATAAACCTTTATAACACCTTCATAAACGATATGAATGGAACACTGTAACAGTTACAATAGTGCTCTCCGACACTTTTTTAAAAATTTGATTAAACAAAGTCTTACAACTTTTTTCACGTCTTCATGTCTTTCAATCTGCAGTCACGAAAACTAATTTAGTTATTCATAATTCTATTTAGATTTAGATTTCTTTAGATAAACGTGATAGCAGTTTGTTGAAGTAGTATATCCAACCGATCTGATCAGTTAGGCTTGTGTTATTGAAGAAATCTTAATCCTTTTAAGATAATAACAAAAACAATTTCAATTATTTAAGTTTATTTTCTAAAAATTTTTACTTATTTGTTTTGTTTCCTTTAACAGTTCTCATATTTATCAAATTTAAATTTCCAGAATAAATTGATTATTTTAACTCCAAACAGAAACGGGAAAACAAACTCAAAACTTACTTGTACTTTCAAATGTCATAATAACATCGCTCTCATCGATAGCCTTTTCATCCTCGCCACTCAGATTAAGATCCACGCTTCTTTCCTCGCGGGAGTTCTCCTTATCCATCAGGTTTTTATAAACATCTAGCAAAAATTTAGATGCCGACTTCGTCAGAGGTCCATTGACGCCTCTCTTCGGCCTGCTAGGTAAACCGAGCAGATGCAAAATTTCCAATTCCATTTCGCGTTTCTCCTGCCTGGTTAGGGCGCGCTCGATCTCCGTCTGATCGAAACCATTATCGACGTAGATTCCCGCTGGTATCGCTGAGAGAACGCATCCATAACAGACCGCCAAACACAAGAGAATTGCCGCGCACTTCGCCGTAGGACACATTTTTTCAGATTGACAAATTACGTTGCCATTTAACGCGCACAATTAGATTTAATTTAACTTGCGTCCAACGCATCCGAGTAAACGAACAGAAAGAGGAAACACCGGGCACGATACTTTCGTTAAGAGTGTTGTTTATTTGAAAGTCAGAGTTGAGGTTTATTACAGTCGCAGACTAGCAGACTGGTTCTGTTGCCTCAAGCGACCAATGAGGATCACTTTACCTTGATGCAGTAGAGGCAAAATGCAAGACATTTAAATGTTAGACACGCCGTGTAGTCTACTGTTCTAACGCCTCGTCCGAGCAGGTAGAATACGTTGACGTCTCCAAGGATGCTTTAAAAATAGGCCATAATTTGTTGATTTTAAGAAGCTGTGTATTATACACACCCGCAATATAAACAAATGTTCTCTTTAACTTACTCTTGGAATTGTTTACATTTACGCTAAGCCTAGTATTGAGGCGATGTTTTCGCGTTTTATCGAAACAATTTCCTAGAAGTAATTGATATACATACATAATATATAACACACAGCTGCTGTCTGTGCATTTATGTAAAAGTTTATGTAAGAAACAGTTTTAATAAATATGTGTTGAGATAATAATTAAAGGGATAAAACACATCTTTTAAGTTTTTTAAATCGATTCTTTTGAAGAAATACTTTTTATTTTCATAAGATTTTTTACTAATTATCACTGCAATAAATTTGAGATTTAGTGTTTCTTTTTTAATGAACAGCTCAACGGACTGAATCAAATCTATTGACTATATTTTTGTAGTACTTTTGTATTACTGACATATCAAACGAGCCTGCAATTCGAGTGGATATTGTTACGTTTTACAGGCTTGTAAATAATGTTCAGGCGATAATATTTAACAATTGTATTTATTTTCACTAATTTAAGCACTTAACAATTATAAAATTACTCCTTAACGAATAACAGACTAACACTATTTATTTAACACGAACTAATTATTTATATACAGGGTGTCCGCGATATACAAAGCATCCTTTTAAGAGATGATAGCTACAACGATTTAGAAACAAAAACATATAATACACCTTG
>SMLS01065517.1:0-21944 GCA_004785975.1 Popillia japonica
TCTGGTATGGATTGCCACCCATACTCGAAGTGATGCGAAGAAGAAGGTTACCTCCAAATTCAACCCCAGAATTGACGGGCCCTATAAGATTATCAAAAGGATATCAGCTACCACTTTTCAAGTTGCGAACCCTAATACACCGAACATACCATTAGGGGTGTATCATACCTCAGCCTTGACCCCATACCATGGAGACGAGGACGGTCAGCCCGAACTGCCCATTAGAAAACGCGGCCGACCTAGGAAGAATATTCCGAAGACTAGATGTTCTGGTTCCTCGTCGGGACGTCGTCGAAACCAGAGGGGGAGATTATAACAAGAATTTTAAATTGATATATTCCCATCAAGGGAAGCAGTGAAGTGACAAGTGACAGTAAACGAACACTGAACACCAACGGACTTAAAAACGAACCCATCCTATCTCTAATACCAAAATTACACTAATATTTTATAAACTAGTGAAGAGAAAGAACTTTGGTATAAATTGGGAGTCTGAAGTCTTTACTGAGAACGGCTATCAGAAGACGTTCACCCTCATATCCAAAGAAACGTGGTATGATGTATTTTCAACGTATTCAGCGGAAGAGGGATTGCAGGTGTTGATTAATATCATTAAATTTTATAATAATTTAGCCTTTCCTATCAGAAAAGATTATAAAAACGCTAGAAAGCCATGGATAAGGACAGGAATACTACTAAGCTTCTAATGTAAGAAATTTATTTAACAAAGCATCCCCAAGTATGTGAATTCGTCGAAGATAATTTATTGAATGGGTCCTCTCGGATCCAATTTTTTTTTCTCCGGGGTCATTTAAACAAACATATTCGCTAATATTTTTATTATAATTAAACAAATAAAATTTACATAAAGTATTATTATATGAACATATATGGACTCACGATCGTAAACTTTTTAAATTGCCTTATTTATTGCTGACATGACGATCTAACAATTACGTTTGTGAGTGAACCTATATTATAGTAGTGGTATTATAAGCTTGAATGCAGGCGGTAACATTCAAATATTTTGGATTAACACTTTTTTCTTCTGGCGTCATCTTTTCAACGTCGTTCTCAGTTAAGCCCGCTGTCTCCAAGCACTGGGAAACTTTCGAGAATAAATCCGATAGTACCCGTGTCACCTCAACTAAAGTTGACGACAGATCCTGCTAAAATAATTTTAGTTAGTAGCGTATTCACAATTCATACTTGAAGAAGATGATGAAAAGGAAGAAAGGTCTATCTGTGAAACTAGTAGGCGATGGAATAAAACAGACTGTATAACGTTAGATACTGAATATAATTATCCTGAAGGTATTATAGAAAAGTTATTCATTAACTGTCAATCATCTACTGATTACCTTATAACATTATTGGAACCAGTTTTGGAAAATATAACTTTTCAAAGTAATCTTTATGCAACACAGGAAAATAAATAATAATGAATATCACACAAAATGAACTCATATGCTTTATTGGAATAAATTTCTTCATGGGATATCACGTGCTACGTGGCTATAAACATTATTGGAACACATCACCAGATGTGAACGTTCCTTTAGTTTCTAGTGCCATGACAAGGAACCGGTTTCAGGAAAGTCTTTCCTATTTGCACGTCAGTGATAATTTACAAATTCCTAACAAAGATAAAGTTTATAAACTTCGGCCTATGATTGATGATCTAAATAAACAGTTTGCTCAAGTTTACCATGGTACGCGCGAATTATCAGTCGATGGGTCTATGATAGTATTCAAAGTGAACTCTAGTGTGAAACAATAGAATTGGTCTAAAGCCCATAAAGCGCGGCTACAAATTGTGGTGTTTATCAGACCAGAAAGGTTATATCAAATCATTTGAAATTTATCAAGGAAAGGATGGTGAAAGAGAGACTAAATTTCCAAAATTTGGTTTAGGCAAGAGGATTGTTTTGTCTTTGACAGAAAAGGAATGGGGAAAGAAGCGCAAAATATTCTTCGGCAATTATTTTACATCAATTGCGCTACTGGAAAAATTGAAGTAGGAAGATATCTTTGCCTGTGCCACTTTAAGAAGCAACAGGCGTGGAATGCCCTCCAATCTGGCAGCTGATAAGACGCTGAAAAAGGGTGATTATGATTTCAGGCAGTCTAACATGGTGATAAGTTTCTACAAATGGAGAGACAATCGAATTGTTTACGTCGCGTCGAATTACCACGGTAATGAGAGATCATCGGTTTCAAGAAAGCAAAATGATGGAACGTCCATATCTGTAGTTTATCCCCTTTCCATAAAGGATTATAACAAGTACATGAGTGGAGTTGACCACAGTGATGCTGTAATAGTACCCCGAAAAAGTATAGTATCTTAGAATTGTATTCAACCAACGCTTGCCCTTTAGTGAGCAGGTCACACGTATGTATATTGTGCTGGATTGAAAAGATAATGACATTTGGACGTTGTCAGACTGAAATTTCATAAATTAAAAAAAATGGGTTATGAGTAATAAAAAAAAGAAGAGCATAGAAAAGTCAAGTGTCAAGAAGGTTGTAAAAATATAGTGATAAGAGAGTGCAGTCAAAAAAAGAACCCGTAAAGAAGAAAAGAACAATTTACAAGTGAAAGAAGATATGTATACAACAGTAATAAAGATATAGTTACAATATCTAACAAAAAATAGAGACTCAAATAGAGAAGTACAGGTTGGCCACCATATACGGAGACTCCAATGGCTTTGATGTTGTTTTGAAGTAAAGATACTTTTATTATTTATAATTGATTAAATTATGAAATTTTATCACTGAATCTTGAAAAAGACAAATAAACAACAATAAATACCGATGTAATAGCATTTTTATGGAAAAAATTCATATTATTGCATTTAATTATTTTGAGAATTTTACAATTTCCTGTTGTTATATAGAAAAGGGCGCTCTAGTGGCATCACTACGAATTATACATACCATAGGTACGATGCATTTGATGGGACAATAAATGCTTTTCCAACGAGACCAAGTTTTTTAAAATCCGTTCAGTCGTTTAGGATTTACATCTGTTTATTAAAAAAATATCAAATGATCCTCCACCACTTTATTTTAATAGATACGTCAAAAAGTGTAAAACAAAAATTACTCGAGTACAGTTTAGCTTTAAAAGGCACATTTTTCTAGGTAACATTTACTAAAAGTCTCTCAGACGAATAGTTTACGAGATACAGCACTTTGCATTCTTAGCTGGTCATCCTGTGCATATTGTTGTGGATCTTTTAGTATATTAGATTTGTCGTTGAGTCGTAAAAAGGTTTTTCGCCGGAGTCTCTGTATATCTATAATTCTTACGAACTCTTTATAATGTTTATTTTTGCCGGTAGTTTTAAGTTTTTAGATTTTAGGATGAGTTATTAATATTCTAGAAATTACACAATTAGTTTTAATTTCTCTACATTCTGTAGCTGGGTGAATTTTTATATTTTTCTTTGCTATGCAAGTCGAGCTGTATTTTATTTAAATCCCATATATTCTGTATGCTTTTTGGGCCGCTCTACGCTTGAAGGTCACAGGCCTCTTTTTGTAAAAACTCGGTCGAGCGAGGAACTTATTGATGCAATTTCTGTGTGCAGAGACGTGATATTTATTTCTCCGAGATTTTCTTTGATTTTTCTTATTAAATTCGTTTAATTGGTATTTTTTTTATATTTGCTTAGATTATTTTGTTTTTTTTTTTAATTTGTTAGAAATTGCATTAATGATTTCTTTGTTAGTTTAGTGATTAATTGAGGATAAAGTAAGTTTTTTATTTAATTCTAAGATTTAATCGTTTTGGAAGTTTGCGCGAATAAGAATTTAGTTTGTTTGAGTTTGCATAGAAGTATATTTTCATTTGATATTTTTGAGTTACAGTAGCTTGTTTCAGTTTTGTCGTTTTAATTTTTTTTTACGTTTTTATATTAGAAAACTTCCAAGATCTTATTTAGTTGTAAGATCCAGTTTTTATATATTTTCCCTCGGGAAAATATAGAAATTGTGTTCACAATTGTGACTATTTCATTCATTATTTTGATAAATATTTCTACAAATAATTTGTTCTTTAATTATATATTTTTTTTATGAAAATTTACAAGAATATACAGAGTTACAGAGTTCTTGTTGTCCTAATTTTTCAATTTGATCCTTCTACTTTGCTTTTCAAAATTTATATCTGTGGCAGATAACGATAAAATTATCGATCCCACTATCAAAGTTTATGGTAAATTTTATTTTTTTCAATTCTCGTAGAACCGCCCATTTAGAGATTTATTACAAATCTCTCACCCTGAGATCACATAGT
This sequence comes from Popillia japonica, assembly GCA_004785975.1. NCBI lineage: Eukaryota > Metazoa > Arthropoda > Insecta > Coleoptera > Scarabaeidae > Popillia > Popillia japonica. The sequence continues at coordinate 4,304 of SMLS01065517.1, forward strand.
TTTGTTTGTAGAGTCTGCTCGCGAATCGTTAGTTAAGTGTTTGTATGCCTGAAGCTGGCCGGCGCACAGTTTTTGTTTATGCCTGTTATCGTCAACAAAAGATACACAGCAATATGTAGGTCATTATTAGTTACGCGAGCAAAATTTAGCAGTAGCGTCGGTAATTTAAACAAATGAAGGTGCTTTTAAAATAATAAAAATAAAACGAAAAGTTTCATGAATGTGAACTAATGGAAATCAATAAATATTCTTTTTGTCGTAGCGATAGTGTAGTAGTAACAATAGTGTCTCCTATTTGATAGCACGCTACTGAGGTTGCAGCTCATACCCTCCCTGCACCATATTTTGCAAACATCGCGCAATAATAGACTCGACCAATGAAATAGTTTGCGCCGATGACGACATATATCTTATCATATTTCCGATATTGCACGAGCTCGTGAAGTTACTGGGTTACTGTCGCGATATACTGTGAGCAGTCTGCAGTATCTATTCACTATAACTACGTAACTGTAACTAACTATAACACATAATTTATCATACTTGCAAACGTTAAATATCCGTCCTAGATGCATATGATGATGAAGTGGCTGATAAAGGAACACCCGCACATCGTACGCGCCTATTTCCCAATTACTTGCCGCGCTTGTTCGTGCAATGTCGGGTGACAATAGGAGCGCGCCGGTACCGGTATACTTGTTGCATTACAATACATCTGCTATATAATTTCGCTTACTAACTCCTGCATGTGCATCACAATACTCACTGATTTCATTTCCATTTTCGACACTGTCAACATCTATGTTTATGTCATCATTATAACACTCAAATATTATGCAAGACACAACAGGCTATAATTATTCTAGGTATCAGTTCTGTATTATAGACATTAATATGTTTCAAGATTCGGAACCTTCCTTTTAATAATCCAAAGCATTGCTCTATACAAACACGTGTAGCAGACAGTTTATAATTATAATTTTTTTGTTGTCTAGTTAAGTTCCCATTATCTCTATTTGGAGTCAGTAGGTAAGTAGTGCATTTGTATGCTGAGTCACCTAGGTGATTTTGGTTACTGGGAAATAATTCTAGTGGTGCAGAGTCTATTTGTTCATGCAGGGGTGAATTGTGAAACACGCTAGCATCATGCACACTTCCTGGATAGCCTATGAATAAGTTTTGTTAATTATTATAAAATAAAATTTTGTATTTTTATACATGTAAAAACATCTGTAAATATAAAATCGGATGTGCACACAGCTTGTAGAATGATGCTATGGTAATGATGTCTACTGCAATATGAAGTTTGATCCTTTATAGGAGGTGTTATAGGTATATGGGTGCCATCAATAGCACCCAATACATCTGGAAACCCTTGTTTTCTTCTAAATTTTATTCTAAATTACCGCTTGTGATTCATAACCTGAAGGCCAACAAATATATCTTGATGATAAATGCGTTAATATGTGACATATTTTCATCGTATACATCCGTGCAGTAGATATCGAATTTTTCTGCGAGAACTCTAAAGTGAAGTTTATTATGAGATGTAGATGATTTCAAAAGATAACTTTTAGCTTACCTATAAACTTCCTGATTTGCTAACATTGTTAATAATACTAAAAGCTGTTTGTCAGGCGAATATGTAGGAGGTCCAACTCCGTTTGGATTTTGGGATATTAATTGCGGTGCAATTATATGCAATAAACGTTCAAATGTGGTACGGCTTACATTACACTTACTGTAAGTTCGTTGGCAAAAGCTACGACAATTGACAAAGAATTACTTATATTATTAATGACGTTGAAAACAGGAGAAGTAATACCTGCCGCTAGTCGATTTAATATCGACCAAAATGAATTTGGACTTGTGGAGGGTTGTATTATAAGAGGAATACGGGTTGTAGTTCCACAAGCGCTAAGAAAGGTGGTGCTTGTTGAACTACATATAGGTCATTTCGGAATAATAAAAATGAAACTATTAGCTCGTAGTTATTGCTAGTGGCCTGGTATCAATTCAGATATAGAAACTTTAGCGAAAAGTTGTTGCAGTTGCAATAAAGTTAGAAAGAAGACAACAAAACTCGTTCACACACGAGAGAGATCCACAGCACCATTTCAAAGAGTGCATCAAACCAAGCTTAACTAAAGAGAGAACACATACTATTCAGAGAACTCGGAATATAAAAACAGATGCGAGAGTTGCGTGCAGGAATGATACAAGCGAAAAATGGTCTTTTGGGGAAATATTCAGAATTTCGGGAAAATTACATTATTTGGTAGAGTTAGATAATGGTAACGTGGTAAAAAGGCATAGACAAGGGAAATTGCGGAAAATACAGAAAGAAAAATAGCAAAAGATGAATTTATTTTAATAACCACCAAAGATCGGTACTCCTAAACTACAAATTCCAAAACAAATAGATACAACAAATCAGCAACTAAAGCCAGAGCTGCCATCGCAGCAAGAACCAAGTACCTCTCACCCAGAACCATCCAGCAATAGCTGGGAGAAGTATAGTAAAGAAATCACGTAGAGTAATAAAGAAACCAAATAGGTTGGATTTGTAGCTTTTCCTTTTCTTTCTACAACGTGGGGGTGTTATATTATACAATGTAACCTATTACTGTAACTTGTTATGTTTCGTGACTAATATGATGTATGGCCATGTATGTGGGAAACCGGAAGAGGGAGTAGGCCTGAGGAGAACAGGATAGGAAAAAAAAAAGAAAGAAAAACTTATTCCCCTACAGCCGAAGCAGAATTCCACTGTGACGCCAGTTCCCGAGATTGTACGTCAATTTTGTTACAACGTCAAGCCGACAATAAGATGCATCCCGTATTTTTCTTCAGAAAGAGAACGACTGACAGTGAATCGAAATATAGTTCTTATGAACTAGAGTGCCTCTGTGTTATACACTCCTTGAAGAGATTTTATACCTACGCTTATGGGATAACATTTAAAATATTAACCGATTGTGATAGTTTTAGATTAACTCTAACCAAGAAGATATCGTACCAAAAATAATGAGATGGGCGCTTTATTTGGAGAGCTTTGACTATTTCAAAATGCATTGTCGTAACAATAAAATGGTTCATGTTGACGCCCTGAGTTGGATACATATTATGACCCTGGATGAATATAGTTTCGAGCAAGTACTTGGACTGCAACAGACGAATGATGACGATATAAAAGCCATTAAAAAACAATTATTAGTAAACGAGTTACCATGTTATGAATTAAGAAATGGGTTGATATACAGGAAGGAGAAAGAGAAGATCCTCTTTTACGTCCCCAAAACAATGGCTGATAACGCGATTCGTGTATCACACGAAGATATGAGACATTTAGGAGCAGAGAAGGTGACAAATTTATTGGTTTCCTAAAATAAAAGCTAGAGTTAAAACTTATATTGAAAAAATGCCTGAAATGCATTGTTTACTCACCCAAATACTTAATAATTGATAAAAGTAATGAGCCATTCAACACTACACATATTTCTTATTTAGGTCCTTTAGAACATAAGAAACAATTTCATTTAGATTGGCGGCAGTCGATGGCTTGACGAAATTCCTAAAATTGTTTCTATGCAAATCCACTACTAGCTAAGAGAGTATCAAGCATTTGCGAGATTATTTTACTATGTATAGTAGATCTAAAAGAGATATCCGACAGCGGTACATACTTTACATCCTTAGATTTCAAGAGATTTATGGAAGAAAATGACATCAAACACGTTCTAGGAGCGACCTAAGTATCGAGAGAGCAATCCATTATTTGGAATACCGCAATACGGAAAGGTAGCGATAGAGTAACGGAAGCATTATTAGAAGCAGCAGAGGAAACCCAGGGGTAATATAGATGTCGCAAGAATACCTGACAGCGGGGTTACTGTAACGGCAGGTGATTTTAAAGAGTACTTTGGAACTGTGAGCAGGAAATTGTCCGAAACCACGCAGGGAACAGTGCAAAATGCAGCTAAAATGCTTCATGGTCTATTGATATCCGTTTTCTTGGAAGACGTAACAGCTGTAGAAATCTGTAATATTGTAAAAACTCTAAAAAACCCGAAAACGAGGGATATACCTATATGGATTATTATCAGCCGATATACTTCAATCTGTTGCAGACGTCATTGCTATACCACTGGCAAGTATTTTCAACGCATGTATTGAAGAAAGAGTATATCCTTCTCAACTGAAATTATCTAAAATAGCCTCAATACACAAAAAGGGTGAGAAAGATCATATGAATACCTACCACCCTGTAGCTTTAATACCGAAATTCTCAAAAATCCTGGAAATGGCATTAAAAATAGGTTATTAAAATTGTTCAATGTAAATGATGTGCTAGATAAAAATCAACATGCATACAGAAAAGGAAGAAGTACACTACCTACTACTATCAGCCTGTTAAAAGAAACCACAAGAGCTTTCGATGATGCAGATGATTGTGTACTGACGTGTTGTGATCTGACGAAAGCATTCGATAGTGTACATCATCGTCTGCTTCTTGAGAAATTGTATTTTTATGGTGTTAGGGAAAGATCACATGATTTATTTAAAGCATATTTAAACCACAGAAGACAAGTTGTATCTTAGGATAACACCCTATCCGAAAAAATACAAGCAACTACAGTAGTACCGCAGGGGTCAATGCTAGGCCCTTTGCTCTTTCTAGTTTATATACCTAAACGATCTACCCAAAAATGTAAATTATCACAGTATATGTTTGTTCGCGGATGACACGTCGGTGTGCAGATGCAAAAGTAACGAAGACGCTCTACATGATGCTCCGATAACCTCAGCCACAAGTATCACGTCCCAAGAAACAACATGGCCAAACTTGATTGGTACTGTAAACCGACTAGTTCTGGAAGATTTCTTCACTTTATGACCAAGCACCCATTGAAGTACAAAATTAATCTGATTCTTGCTTTTAAATACAGAATTCTTAATATTTATCACAGCCAAATTTCCATTCCAACAATTTCGACTGTTTAAAAAAGATACTTGTATCTAATTCTAATCCTAAATTTCTTCTTGACAAAGTTCTCCTTCGAGAAACAAGGTCTACCCACTTTAACATGAAAACCACAAACCCTATTTCCAATAGCAGATCCAATAGCCACAACAACCCCAACCCTGACATTAAAATTTACAGAAAATTACAATTTGTTACTGGTCTCACTGACAAAATTATTAACCTGTTCCGTCACTATGATAACAGCGCGTACGCGTAGTGTATAAAGCGAAGGCAGATGATCTACCAGAGCAGGGAGATGCTTTAAAAACGTTGACCTCCCTGTTATTAAAGCATGTGCCATGTAATTGCTATATATTAGATCGTGGGTTGATTGAGAAAGAGAAAATAATCATTTACTATGGACTAATACATTGCGAGTGCGATGCACCAAATTTTAGTGGGCTAAATGTGGAAGACCTACACATTTGTTAGAGCAGATAGGCAGTATGATTATATTAAATAAAGTGAATATTTGTATTCTGTATAACTATAAACTTAAGATGTATAAATCATTATAAAGGCTATAACATAAGAATTTGTACCTGTCCCATTAAGAATATGCAGAGGTTTTTTTCTCAACTCAAGGACAAGACTCCCTTGCTAAAAAGTCTAACCTTATAGAATCAACGGTCGGGATTGTGAAGGCTGTTACATAGGCAAAACCGGTCAGAGACTTTTAAGTCGCATTGCAACCACAAAAGTGACCTCAGACTTAATCGCTCTTCTACCGCCCTTTGCGTACATACTGAAGAAATGGGCCACACTTTCGATTTTGACGAAGTTGAGGTCTTGGATTTTGAACGTAATAAATTAAAACGTAATTTCTTTGAAAGGTGTTTTATTCAGAAGAATGTTGCTTCAGTTAATTTTAGGAAAGATGTTGAAAACCTAAGTTCCATTTATTCTGATCTAATCAATTGATAACGTTAAGGCTTCACCCTTTTACTTTTTTGATATTTTAATGGCATAATTGATGCGGACAGTATGGACCCTTGGTGTAAATCCTAGCTAGTTACTTGAAATTGACTTATTCTTCCCGACTTACGAACTTGTATTACGTATTATGAGCTGTTGATGCAACCTACCCGATTAGTCTTATACTAGTCTTATGTGGTTTATGCATTTTATGACAAATGTTTTATGCTAATGTTTTATGTATTGTATGACACTCATGTACGTACATACCTATGTATTAAGCATTATTGTATGCAAACCGTTATATTTATGTAAATTATGTAATTTTCGAATATAAATATAACTTATACACGAGCCCTGTCTCAGTGAAATTGGCCAAACCACCTGATACTTGATATTTCTAAATTTATTTCATGGTATATTGAAATTTTGTTTGAAATATATTATATTTAGTCTCATTAAATGTTTAGGGAAAAATAACAAGACTGACGTTGCTATTATCAGGAGTTTCTGTTTAGAACTTTTCTTCTATATAAAATCATTTAAGTTCAGCAAGATATGTATATGATGATGACAAATTGCGTTAAATGGTCGGTTTATCTGCTTCGACAAAACCTACATAGACATTGTGAAACAAATGATAACAATTGACGTTCTCATAAGCCATTTTTGACGTTTCAATTAATTTCCGTGCATTGATGTAATTGTTAAAAAAGAAAAATGGCTTGTGGTAAAGCTGTGCATGACGAAATAAGAAAAGTGATCCTTCACTTGCATTTAAAAGGTGAAAATGCTTCTCAAATCGTCGAGAGTGTTAATAATTCGAGATATACAGTCCGAAATATTATTAAACTGTACAAATCAACCGGATCTGTGGTTCAAAAGCAGAGAACTGGAAGTCATCCGTATTATTCCAACAGAAAGTTGAGAGTTTTAAAAGGGATTATCAAGCAAAATCAGCGTGCTAGTTACAATGAATTGAAAATATTATGGAATCAGGCAACAGGAAAAGTCTTGTCAAGAGCAACTTTGCACAGAGCTGCCAGAAAATTGGGATATAAAACTTACAAGGTGGGCTGAATTATTTGTAATATGTAGTTAAACATTTGTTATTAAAACAGTTTGTTACTTGTTAGGGACATGGCATGGAAACGGCAGTTGTAAAATGTCAGTTGAATGTCATTAACTTGAATGTAATAATTGGAAATTAATAAATACATAAAATCGCAAAATACAAAGAAGTATTATTATTATTAGATCACTAGTATATCTAAAACATTATTTTGGTTCTTTGTTCATTATTAATTCGATACTTTATAGGCAAAGCAGAAGGCTTGACTGACAACGATTCCGAAGAAAAATAGACTAGCATGGGCAAAGGATCAAAAATCATGGTCTCCAAACCAATGATACTCCATCATCTGGAGTGATGAAGCCAGATTTGAAGTATGTGTTAGTGATAGTAGGAGTCGTATCATAAGAACTAGAGAAGAAACATTTCAGAATGATTGTCTCAAAAAGAAAGTAAAACTTCCGGCTTCTGTTATGGTTTGGGGATCCACGTCGGCTAGTGGAGTGGGAAATTTACAGTTTGTGAAAGGTATTATGAATGCTGATAAGTACATTAATGTGCTTCAAAACAACTTAAGGCCCCAAATTGCACGAATGCGTTTAAATAATATCGATTATCTTTCAACAAGATGGTGCCTCTTGTCATACGGCTAAAAAAGTAAAACATTGGATGTTGGAACACAAGATTTTAGTTTTAAATTGGACCTCTAGTAGTCCAGATCTGTCGCCGATTGCAACTTTGTGGCACATCATGAAGAAGAAGCTACGAGCAAGAACCGTTCCAGAATTGCTAACTCGTCTCCAAGAAATTTGGAATGGTTTCACACCAAGTGATTGCCAAACATTAGTTGACACAATGTCAAGACGAATCGAAGCAGTTATCAGTCGAAAGGGCGATGTAACGCAGTAGTAATTTGCTGATATTTTTCGTCTAGTTGATTTTCTTCATTTGAGTTTTTTGAGTTTGTAAAATATTTCTTTCTCCTTACAAAAACTATAGGATGTTAAGCAGAAATTGAATAACAAGAACGTATTTTATCAGAAATATATTCAGTTTTCATTAAGTTATTCGTTAACATGATAATTCTACTTGAAAACATAATGCTGATAGTTCGGTCAACTTCAGTGAGACAGGGCTCGTATATGAGTGCACTTATGTATACTATATTAGTATAGCGCAGTTGTTATTTTTATGTATGTAGATCGAGGACGATTTATGTGTTAGGTTGGCCGAACTGAGCAAATTGTGAAATTTTATTCTCGCGCCATTTATTATGTGAAGTGAAGATAAGGTATTGTATTTATAAATGAATGTAAAACGAGAAAGGCCGAAGTACATGGTGTTTCTAAAAAGTAGATTTATAAAAATAAAAATAAATATTTCTTGCAGATGTAAACGAAAATACACAGAAAAGTTTAATGAAGATGTGAAAAGCAAAATTATTTCGAAATTATATGCTGGTCAAGCAAAAAATGAACAGAATATATTCTTATTGGGTTTAATAGAAGTTAAACCTTGTGAAAGACGCAGAAAACGTACCGGAAATGACACACACTTGAAGAATAATACCTTTTCGTTTTTCGTAATAAATGAAAATCGAGAACGTAAACCAGTGTGTAAAAAGCCTTCATGAGTCTTCATGCATTATCACACCACCAGGTGCAACGTTTAAGTCATCTAGCTGCTGTAAGAGAATCGCCTTATGATATGCGAGGAAAACATAATACCAGACCTCATGTTTTGCCTACTGATATTCTTATCAAGATTAAGGACCATATAGCCTGTTTTCCAACCAAACAGACAGATTATAGTTCGAAAACTATATTTTACTTGGATGCAACCTTAACAGTAAAAACCATGCATTCTCTTTTTACAAAGAAATATCCGGAGTTGGAAAACAAAGTATCAATACTATTTAAAATACTGTAAAGACAACTTTTCACTTCGATTTGGACGCCCACAAATAGTGTCATACCTTTACATATTTCTATATATATTTGTATTGTTATACATTTGGACATTCCTATATATTCATATTTGATATTAACATTTAAATTATAAATCTGTATACGTAATTATCCAATTCATTTCACTTGAATATCTGAGTTTCTCATGTTATCGTTTATTAATATTATCAAATGTACACTTTATACCACGACACAAGAATGTTAAATTTATTGTATTAGTAATAGTGATAATCGAGATGTTTTCTGAATCGTTTATCACTTTCATTTCATTGTCCTTTTGATATATAAAACATCATATTTTATTGTAATTTTGGGAATAAGCATGTAGCATCCAGTAGGGCAAGAACTCTGTAACACTCGTCTTTCATTTGTATATGTAGTTTAAGTTTAAATAAATTAGTTATTGAAAGTATGGTGTGCTTTTGACTGGTTTGAACATAACATTATTTTGGCGCAGTCAGTAGGATTTCTACGTTAAAGTTAGAAGCGGTAATGCAGATTGGTCTACTGGAAGAACCAAAGAATTTCATTTAACACGTATCAATTGTGGAAAGAAATTTGTTCTGTTCATCTGGTTGAAGAAGCCACGTACCAGCACGACGATGAACAAACTATAAGTAAATACTGTTACTCTCTTTTTGAGCATTGCATCTAAAACCTGTTTTTTATCCTTTGTTTATAAATAAAACGCAAAGATGACTGAAGAAGGAACAAATCCATTAGAGTTGTCCTTTTTAATCAAAATGATTTCTTCTTTCGATGGAAAAAAGGTTTTTCTCCATTTCTGTCAGATTGCAACAGCGCATTTGAGTTAGCATCCAACAACCAAACGCCAGTTTTGCTAAAATATACACTTACCCAAATCAAGGGCAATGCAAAAATAGCGTGCAATAATAGGGAATTTAAAACTTGGGCTGATTTAAACGATTACTTAAAATCCTTACATCAAGACAAAAAACATTATTCGCAAATTTTTAATGAAATGGTGAAATTAGAACAATATGCTCATGAAACTGTATCTCAATTTGTAACAAGAGTAGAATCGGTTCAAAAACAATGTCAAATAGCAATACAGGAAAAAGGTAAATCAGATGATATAGGTGGTATGACAAAATTGTTAGATTTGTTAATAATTAGTAGGTTTCAGTATCACTGCAAGCCAGAGATATCTCGTATCTTACGTACTAAAGAAATAAAAACATTAAATGAAGCAATAACATTCGTACTAAACGAAGAGAACATTGAAAGTATGTATAGAAACGAAAAACCTAATAAATTCAAGCAAAATTTTAATAAATATTGTCAAACTTGTCAAAATAATAGTCATAACACGAATGAATGTAGAAAAAATAACTACAAAAATTCAAAATCCGTTAATTTTACGACGTCTAACGATGTTAAATATTGCAAGTACTCTAAAAAGAAGGGTTACATTATTGAAGAATGCTACAAACGTAAAAAACGGTATAAAAGTATTATGAACAACCAAACTCAATGCAAATGAAAACGTTATGTGGAAGTTTTGCAGAGACTAGATATTAATAACTAAAGTCAAATAACATCCAAAAAACGATCTGTCTAAAATTTAAATAAACAAACTAAATTAGAGTCAAATGCAAAAAGAAAAGAAGGCAAGGATAAATACAGTCAATATCAAAAGAATGATAGTAGAAATAGTTATGAACAGTATCTTGCATTATGTACAAACCAGTGTTGATTTTCAATTTCCTTTCATATATCAATATATTGATGACCTACTTTTGTTTCTTTCAGAAACAGAGCTTGACAGCGTACTTAGTATCTTTAAATCTTCAACATAAATCTTAAAATTTCTATTGAAACCGGGAAAGATCGTATTGTACCCTTTTTAGACACCTCGGTGACAAGAAATCATAATAACATGGTCACACTTGATTGGTACTGTAAACCGACTAAAATGAATCCGATTCTTGCTTTTAAATACAGAATTCTTAATATTTATCACAGCCAAATTTCCATTCCAACAATTTCGACCGTTTAAAAAAGATACTTGTATCTAATTCTAATCCTAAATTTCTTCTTGAGAAAGTTATCCTTCGAGAAACAAGGTCTACCCACTTTAACATGAAAGCCACAAACCCTATTTCCAATAGCAGATCCAATACCCACAGCAACCCCAACCCTGACATTAAAATTTACAGAAAATTACAATTTGTTACTGGTCTCACTGACAAAATTATTAACCTGTTCCGTCACTATGATAACAGCGCGTACGCGTAGTATATAAAGCGAAGGCAGATGATCTACCGGAGCAGGGAGATGCTTTAAAAACGTTGACCTCCCTGTTATTAAAGCATGTGCCATGTAATTGCTATATATTAGATCGTGAGCTGATTGAGAAAGAGAAAATAATCATTTACTATGGACTAATAGATTGCGAGTGCGATGCACCAAATTTTAGTGAGCTAAATGTGAAAGACCTACACATTTGTTAGAGCAGATAGGCAGTATGATTAGATTAAATAAAGTGAATATTTGTATTCTGTATAACTATAAACTTAAGATGTATAAATCATTATAAAGGCTTTAACATAAGAATTTGCACCTATCCCATTAAGAATATGCAGAGGTTTTTTTCTCAACTCAAGGACAAGACTTCCTTGCTAGAAAGTCTAACCTTATAGAATCAACTGTCGGGATTGTGAAGGCTGTTACATAGGCAAAACTGGTCAGAGACTTTTAAGTCGCATTTCCAACCACAAAAGTGACCTCAGACTTAATCGCTCTTCTACCGCCCTTTGCGTACATACTGAAGAAATGGGCCACACTTTCGATTTTGACGAAGTTGAGGTCTTGGATTTTGAACGTAATAAATTAAAACGTAATTTCTTTGAAAGGTGTTTTATTCAGAAGAATGTTGCTTCAGTTAATTTTAGGAAAGATGTTGAAAACCTAAGTTCCATTTATTCTGATCTAATCAATTGATAACGTTAAGGCTTCACCCATTTACTTTTTTGATATTTCAATGGTATAATTGATGCGGATAGTATGGAGCCTTGGTGTAAGTCCTAGCTAGTTACCTGAAATTGACTTATTCTTCCCGACTTACTAACGAAAACTATATTTTACTTGTTACTAGTTTGTGATAGGATGCGTAGAGCTTGCTATATGATTTTTACCCTTAAAGGTATATTGACTAGTGAGACTCTCTTGAGTGTATATTACACACATGTGTACCCAACTCTGTCGTATAATATAATAGCATGGGGCCAAGGCAAAGATATTTCTCGAGTCTTTATCTTGCAAAAACGCATTATCCGATTAATTTTTGACTTGCCAAATCAGGCGTCGTGTAGAGATCTGTTTAGAACCTACGGAATACTTACTGTAACGTCAATTTTCTTGTTTAAACTTCTGCTCTTCAGCGTTTCAAAACATCATCATTTTATTTATGACCTAACGACTCGAGGCCAAGTAATTGCCGAAGAATATATTGATGGGGAATTTTTCTCTACATTTCGATTATTAAAACCAAATATTAGTCCGAAATTTCCGAATATCAACCTGTATTCTGAACATGTACCTATCAACGAGAGCAAGATCAAGGACCTAAAGAAAATTCTACAGTATATCACGGCGAAGATTTGGAATTTTGGTACCATATTGTATCATGGAAAACTACATCTTGTGAAACTTCTGAGTAAATTGTTTCCAATGAGAATTATAGTATATATTTTCTTTTTGTTTAATAACTGATAAAAAGATATAAAAGAATTTAAAATCTGCAAAGAAATACATTAAATGCCAATGAGTGGAAGAAAGATCCCAATCCATGACATATTTTTGACATAAGGACCACTGTCAGTCGTATTATTGGAGAAAATTTTGTGTAGGTACATTCTACAGAACAACAAAACGTCTGTGGAAATCATACTTGTATCGTTGTTTCCTTTCAAGATAATTCGTTTTTTTCTTCTCCTGAAAAGTCTCTTCCAATGGACTTGGACCCTTCTTTCACTCATCGATTTATTTATAGTTGAATGATAAACATTAATGACAACTAAAAATAATTATTTTGTCGCATAGATAACAGTAAATTTGCCAGAAATAAAAAGAATACGCCGGACAAAAGTTTAAATACAATACAAAAGATATTTGTGTTTACACTGTTTAGGGAATTTTTCTGAACAAAGTACCCTTCTATTTGTAGACTCACTAATTTACACATTTGTACTCGGTATTCATCCTGATTTGATCAGTGATGGTCAATTTAAAATCAAAATAATGAGCAAAGAAAAGCAAATTGAGACTAGTGTAAAAAAAATAATTAAACATTTTCAAGAAGGCAAATCCCACCGAACTGTAGGTAAAGTTTTGAATTTGTCATGATAAAATATACAAATATTATAAGAAAATAAAAAAACTTAGACAACAGTGGACAATAGGCCAAGAACTGGACGACTCATGAAACTTTTCGAGATGTTGGCCTTAATCCGAAAATATGTGCGTCAAAGTTAGCCGATAGTATTGCTGCAGTATCAGGCAAACGTGTTCACCCAAAAACTATTCAAAGAGCGTTCCGGAATAAGGGCTATCCAAGCAGAGTTCCACGTAAAGAACCTCAAAAATCGGCGGCTTCATTTAGGTTTTGCAAGGAAGTACCGTGGCGAGGACTTTTAGAGACGTCTTATGAATTGGACGACTCGAAATTTAATATTTTTGGCAGCGATGGTCGCGGAGAAATTTGGCTCAAACTTGAAACAGCACTTCAAACAAAAAATGTAATACCTATCGTGAAGCATTGTGGTGGTAGTTCAATGGTTTGGGAAGCGAACGCAGCAGCTAGAGTAGGACATTTAGCTTTTATCGGTGGTACAATGGACAGGCACCTCCATAAAAATATATTGGAGGAACATTTGCAGTCTTCTGTGGATAGCTTGGTCATGGGAAGAGACTGGATATTTCAACAAAACAACGACCCCAAACATACAATGCGTTTGATGAAGGATTGGTTGCTATATTATGCTCCACGTCAGCTCTGTAGTCCTCCCTAATCATTGAACTTAAATCCTATAGAGCACGTTTGGGAATTATTGGCGGAAAAATAGATCATAGAACGGCAAAAGGCAAAGAACCCCTAAAAAAAGATTAATAAAGGCCTGGTCGGAAATCACGATATCCGTAACAGAACATTTAGTTCTATCCATGCCACGTCGTCTAAGGGCCGTCCTTGAAGTTCGAAGTAGACCAACCAAATATTAGTTTAAGTTTACATTTTTCAATTTAATTAAATTTAGCTAGATAAGATATATTCTTTATTTTGTATTTAAACTTTTGTCCATTGGCGAATTTATTGTTATCTGTGCGACAAAATAATTGTTTTTAGTTGTCGTTAATGTTTATTATTCAACTGTAAGTAAACTGCATAATTACATTTGTGCCAAAATGCATTACTTTAATTCTAAGTGATGTTTATGTATTTCGATTTTACTGCATTTAAACTTTAGTCTCTTAACTACAGTATATTCTGCTTAAATAATGTGTCAATATTTTTCTGTAGTTACATACTGCGTATATGAATATAAGTGGTTAAATTGCAACCTAATAAATCCGTGCAAATGGACGTAAGTCGTTCCGAAATTTTATATACTTTTTTCTTGAATTACAAACACATATATATGTATTTTTATGACCTTTTAACTTATCTTATTATCCAGATAGTTTTTCCACTTGTTAGATCAATGATAACACTTGCAATTCGAACAAAAGTCAAATTTATTCCAAAACCTTTACAATATACATAATCTGGTTTTCGTAACAACTTCTTCAGTGGAATAAAATTGACATTTATTTAGTGTCAAATTATAAATAAATAACTAGCCATGCCTATCAACAAAATTATCTACAGACAAAGAAATTCAGTGATATATAGGATTATGTTTACAATATAGTGGACAATATTTTGAAATGTAAATTTATAATCATAACACTAATGCTCCTTATATCAATGTATTTTTTTGTCAAGCTCTAACAATTCTGTTCAAAGACTAGGGAAAAACATGGCAAAAAAACCTAGTCAAGAGCTTAATTTTATAAAATTCAGGCGTGATTAGGTGATTAAATTATTATAAATAATTAAATTTTCTATATCTGTTCTAAAATTGACCGCGTTATTTTCTTTTTTAATGTATATCATTTCATATATTAATCTTTTTTTATAACTACTTTCTTTTTTTAAAATCTTAACATTTTCAAAATCAAAGTTATGTCGTAATTCTTTAGAATGCTTAGACAAAGCAGTTTCCGCGGTTATGTTATGCGTTACAGTGTATTGATGATTATACAGATTATATATATTGTAAAGGTTTTGGAATAAATTTGACTTTTGTTCGAATTGCAAGTGTTATCATTGACCTAACAAGTGCAAAACCTATCTGGATAATAAAATTACAAACACATTAATTTTTTTTGTATAATATCATACTCGTTCGGATTAAATCAATTCAAAACCGATATCGCATACAGAAAAAATCTCATGGTCATCTTAAGGACAGCACAAATTTTAAATGCTTTTATCTCATTTAGTGTATTTTTAACTTGTTCTCTGTACCAGCGAAATATGATGTTTTGTAAACATTACCTGAATACAAACTTAAAAAGAAAGCCTTACCTCCGCAAAACTATCCACAGAACGTTTCTCTTGGGTTTTAATCAACTCGTTTCTTAAAAACTGAAAATATAATAAATAAACCACTTCACGATATTTAATAAAATCTACTTACAGGATGGGCATTGCCACCGACCACAAAAGTAATTACTAAACATGTTATTAACACTTTCATTGTGGTACTATTGAGATCTATCTAAGAATTCGTAGTATAATATGCAAACTGATTCATACCGCATATTAGTGTCCTTATCATTTACTGATATTGTTTTCTAAAAACAGTTTATACTACGAGTTCAAACTTGATAAATTGTTAACAAACAAGTCAAGTGCACATACGATATGAATATACATATAAATATTTATTTCCGTATCATGATGATTTACCAGATGTTTACTAATATTGGGTTCCTCGTATAGTAGTCTTGAAATTTTATCGAAGCAATAAATCGATCTATTATCGCTTATGCATTTATATAGTTAGTTTTAATTATGTTTTCATTATTTATTTCATTGTATATTTGATTATGTTAAATAAAAAAAAAGTTGACACGCGATAACCCTTTGGGCATATCTTTCGCTATAAACGACTGCTACTGTAAGCAAACATGATAATTATTGCATATCAAAAGATTGTTCGTGGTGTGAACATATAGCCATTACTATACAGGGTGCTTCATTAATTATCGGATATATTTTAACTAGAAATACTACGTCTCAAATAATGACCATTGACCTAAACTAGCCTTATTCAAAATTGCACCGTTTTCGAGATGAAGGTATTCAAAGTTCCAGAAAACAGATGGTTTTTTCCATCTTTGAGCTAATCTACTTATTCGATGCAAATAAAATTTGGCATAGCGATTTAGTATTATTAGATGCTTCTTATGGTGGAATTTTTCGAAATTAGAAACATTACAGCAAAGAGAGAAAGATATCCCTCTGTACTGACATCAATAGAATTTTTTTTCTGATTTACAAGCACGAAATTAGCATCAGTTAATAGACCAGCTAAAATGCAAAAAATGTCGTAAAAAATCTTCGTATTATGATTGGTTTTCGAAAAAAACGAGAAAGTTCGCAAGGATTTGTGGCTAAAAACAAAGCGTGTCAGTATAACTGGGCGGCTACTTTTTGCCCTTTAAGTCAATGTCAATGGTCTGAAATTGAAAAATGATGTGCTGCACATGTCAAGTAAGTAAGATAGAAATTAGGGATATAGAACGCATTAGAGTAAAATACTAAAGGCGGAATTTCACTTGTCGAGTGCTGGGCCGAGATAGTGTATTTGGTCGACGGCTCGGCTGATGTAACGGTGCGGACGAGTGATTCTGGCAGAGACAGTGAATAGAAACGTGTTCCATTTTCGCAGCCGAATAACTACCCCCTCCACCTGCGCACTTTCGTCGCCGCTCTACTTGGTGACTGTAATCACTCGAGTCAGTGAAGTGTAGATATTGTGATATTCTAAAGACATCAAGATTTTATCAAAAATGGGTAAATGGAACAGTGAAACGACATTGAAATTTATTCAAGAATATAAAGCACACGAATGTTTGTGGGACTTCGAATCTGCTACTTACAAAGACAAAAATATGCTTATCTCAAGGTGGTAGAAGCAATGAATGTGCCTAAGTTTGTCGTAGTAGAAGTAAAAAATAAAACTAGAACTTGCGATCAACATATGATCAAGAAAAGAAGAAAGTCGAAGATTCTAAGAAATGTGGTTGTGGATTATCTTCAGTTTATAAATCTTATGTGAAATGGCTTAAAGAACTAATCAACTATTTTCGTAGTTTCATTCCGAATTTATCTGGAATAACAGCACTAATTAGGGGACTACTCAAACAGCAAGTATGTAGAATTTTGCTGGACAACAATTCATGAAAAATGTTTTGATAATATTAAAAATTTGCTAATAACAGCACCGGTTTTCGCCAATTTTAATGAAAATATTGAAGTAGTCATTCAAACGGACGCCAGTAAAGATGGATTAGGATGTAGTTTGATACAAA